>JAAAKG020144299.1:0-11152 GCA_010014905.2 Druon quercuslanigerum
ATTCTCCAGTGTCCATGGAGTCTCGGATTTTTCGGCTTCTAAAAAATACCCACATTAATATTTTGGCATCAACCTTTAAAGTCTAAAATCAACCCCTCCCTACCACGTATATGACTTTGTCAAAAAATAATGTTTTTGAGAATTCTCCAGTGTCCATGGAGTCTCGGATTTTTCGGCTTCTAAAAAATACCCACATTAATATTTTGGCATCAACCTTTGAAGTCTAAAATCAATCCCTCCCTACCACGTATATATGACTTTGTCAAAAAATAATCTTTTTTAGAATTTAGCAGCATCAACAGAATCTATGATTTTTAGGTTCTTGAAAAATAACAACTACGATTTTTGGGCTCTAGCCCTTAACGTAAAAAATACCCTTCATACCACGCACATATGACTTTGTCAAAAAGTATTCATTTTGGGGATTTTAAAGTATCAGTAGAGTCTGGGTTCTTGGGTTCTAACCCTTAACGTTAAAAAGCATACCTTTGATGCCGCACATATATGGCATTGTCACAAAATAAACTTTTTAGAATTTTACAGTTTCAATAGTGTCTGTGATTTTTGGGCTTCTCAGAAATTCCAATACCGAATTTTGGTCTCCAATCTTAACGTTAAAAAACAAACCCTTGACGCCAACACTGCCTTCTAATTTGTTTTTTCCAGGTTTGAGTTTTTTCAAAGATGGTGATTTTTTACGTAATAGTGGTTTTTGAACATTTTTTTGGTGCATTCGAGGGCTTGAAATAAGTCTTAAATTCTAATCCGCTTTTTTTGTCTTCAGATTTAATTTTTGGCAAGGGGGTTGTTTTTTTGCACATAGGGTGTGGTTTTTGGATTTTTTTCCGTGCATTCGAAAGCCCAAAATAAGTCCAAAATTGGGGTGTACTTTCTTTTTTCCGACTTGCCGTATTCACATGGGGGTAGTTTCAATTTTGATAGGGGTGTTTTTTGGAAATTGTTTGTTGGCGCGTTCAAGAGCCCAAAAAACCCCAAAATTCTGACATGTTTAATTGTTCTTGACTGTCTAAAATTTCGATTTTTTGGCTCATCCTAGCAGTGATAGTCAATGAATATTATTTAAACAAATCGTACGCCGTAGCAATTGAATAGTTTTACGTATAATATTTGATTTTATTTACAGACTTAGATGTGAAACTGAAAGCATATTGTCATTTAAGCATGACTTTAATCAGCCCAGGCGTCTGTGAAAAAGAAACGGCTGATTTGTGCCTTAAGTGATCCACTGCTATCGAAAGTGCTCCTCAAATTATTGCCTCCAGAGGTGAAGAAAATTGGGGAGGCTTGACGACGAAGCACTCGAAAAAAGTAAAAATTCTAGAACGAAGTCAGGCAAAACATCCCGGTACTTAGATAGGAACGTTTTAACATTTGACGCCCTATCACATGAAAAGTTGAAAGGTGTTCCTATACTGAGAAACGGAAACGATAGAAGTTTGCAGGTAACTAAAGTGAATGTATTAAATTACATTCGTTTTATATTATAAATATCTATTAAAATATTTTAGGACTGCAGATTCAATTATTAATAAAACTGCTCAAAATTTACATAACGCAATTTCTCAAAAATTTCGACCCCCCTCCTTTATGTAACGCTTGGATGGTCTAAAGAAAAATTAAATCTCTTTCGCCCACGCCCACAAATTTCCAACTCAGAACACACAGAAACCAAGAATTGGGTAGTGTCTTGGTCGTAAATATGACTTCCCGTATAGAAAGTTATCGGGGAACTATTCGGGTCCAGGGTAGACCATCCCGAACGCTAATATAGAGCTGTCAAAACGGTCGATTGTGGCGCTCAGTAGATGTGAAATGTTTTTGTATGGTCAAACGCTAGTCTGAACAACCTAATCTAGCGCTAATCTGGACGAGCTAATCTACAGCTATTCAGAAGGTTTTGTAAAAATCTACAACAGATAATTGGCGCCGAAAATGGTTCAAAGTATTATCTAGATGACGACAAAAAATTCGTTGCTTTTAATACATATTTTTCCTTTGTTATAGTTTTAAATACCCTCTATATTTTTAAAAATGTGCAAGAAAATATTTGAATGCATAAATTTAAAAAATTTTGGGTCCTGTCGGACTAGCAGGCACCCGAATAGAGACCGAAAATACCGTCTAGATTAGACGGTGTAGACGACGTCCTCACAGAGCGAAGGTCTGCCTCGATAATTTTCTGTACAAAATTTGGTCTACGTTTTTTATCACACTCAATTGTTAATTGTCAAATAAAAAATTATCAAGTTTTTCTTATGAAACTCAACTCCCGAGTTAAGCACGGTTTCGGTCATGGCTTATCTCGGCCTTCAGCGTGTCTCCGAGGGATTCAAACGTAAACAGGCAGGTTTGCATGAACGTTTTCTGTTGGATTGCGAGGCATGATATAACCTGATGCAACTAATGCGTGGAAGGTGCGGCCGTCCTGCTTTTTTCTCACGCTTGACTAAGCAAGCCTTCCGCGCTCCGCGCATCACCGAGTTCTGTGGCCATCAGTTATAGGAATAGCATACACTGAGGGTGCTTACCTCGGGAGTTGATAGCAATTAATGTTTATTTAAACCATAATTATTTGTTTGAACAATATTTTCTTCATGTTACAGGAAATTCCATCAGCTTCTCCTTTGAGGACATTTTTTATTAATAACCCTTCACTGTTTAAATAATTTCCAATCGTTTAAAGACTTTCTTCCGCAAAAGTTTCTCCTTTTTTTAATGACATACACTAATTAGTTAATCGATCGTGATGATTTCTCGTTTGAATTAAAGGGTTCAAGTTACTCAAAGAAGGCGAAAATTGTTGATACTTCCTTTTCAAATACGTGCTTATTTGATTCTATTGCACAAACTCTTCTCGTCGCAGTTATCGACAATCCCACTGTGGAAATGTGCTTAAATGTCTTAAGACGCACCGGCAATCCAACTTCGGAACTGGTAATGCACGTAAGGAAGAATAGAACAAAGAACGCGTATCGAAAAAGAGGCTTCATTCTACAGGAAATCATCAGACAACTCGACCCGATGAAAATTCGGGAAATTAGTGGCAATATTTATGTTGACTGCAATATGAACGTGTGCGAACTAGCTCAACGGCTTTTTTCTGATTTGCCAAGTGGTAAATTTTCATTAATTTGTAATAGAGGTTGCCCCAGGAGGGATAGAGAGTTAGCGTATACTTTCTTACCAGAAGAACTGCTTGATGAGACATGTACCTCTCAAAGCATTTATGATCATTTTATGCAGGCTACTAATTGCAACGGTGGCTGCCTTCACGAAATGACAGACAAAGTGTACGAAGCAAGCGGTAATTGTTCATGACAATAGCTTCTATTATTTATTTATATCATTCTGTCCTTTTCAACACTACCGCTATTTTATTCTCGTCTTTATTTAAACATAAAAAACTGCATTACCTAATCTTATATTAACAGTCTACCTTATTCTTTTATTTAAAATCATTATGATGACATTCCATAGATGTTTATTCGAAACATTTTTTCTATTCCTACATTTAAAAGCAATGTTTTCTTTTTGACAAAATTACATTTTTTGATTAATTCTATAACTGAAAGAAGTCAGCTTTTCGTCCTTTGAGCTGCAACACTTGAGGGTCAGTAATTTGTACCAACCCATTTATTATTAATTTATCACAGAATTCATTTCAAATCGGGCAGGCTACGCATGCTGAAGTCACAGAATCGTTTAGAGACAAAATATGTTATTTTTAAGGGGATTTTAGATGTGAATATTTCACCGATTAGACGATTTTTTTTTATTAAGTTACGAGTATTAGAGCTTTGTAAATTGGTTGAGCCTTTCATAAAAAAACGATCGAAATTTGTTTAAAGTGTTGCAGTATCTGAATTATTAATGATATTTGACTTTTTCTTCTTGTTTCTAATGGATCTTCCTGTTCACTTTTCAAAGTTCACCGGAAAATTTTTAAAAAGTTAAAAACTGCCAGTTTATCTTCGAATTAAATTTTCTTAAAAAAGCATTTTTTGCAATAATGAGACGAGATACGAAAAACCTTATGAAAGTAAAGTTGTTACAGTCTAAAAATCCAAAAAAAGGTTTTTAAGCACTTTTTTCCATGTTGAGTGTTTTCATATTTCTTGACTAAAATATGAATAAGTCCCTATGATTGGATTTTCTTAACGCAATAAAATAAATAAAATAAATAAAAATAAATAACAATGCTTACAAACTTTTTGTCTAAAGTTTTCCAATTGGAAAAAGTGTTCTCTTATAACATTTTTCGTATCTCCTCTTGTTATTATAGAAAATGCGAATTTTCATCTTTCTTAAAAATAAGTCCATTTGTCTCCTCTCCAAAGACGCAGGCACAATATAAACTCTTTTGGGATAAACGCACTATATTTGCACCAACTTGAAAAAATCAAGAAGGAATGAAATGGTGGCCTTTTCGAGAAGTTTGAGTTTAAAGACTTTTAGAAAAATCGGCGCCGTTTTTTTAATTTGCAACTTTCTTTCAATCCTCCGACGGATTTTGAAAGTGAATAAAAAAATCTATCAAAATCAAAAAGAAAAAGTCTAATATGTAGCCAACTTTAAAAGTTTTAACACTCATAATTTAGTCGAAAGAAAACTTAGAAATAATTGTTTTGTCCAAAAAACGAGTATGTGACTTCAACAGAAAATAATTAGTTTTATGGAACCCCCAAAAAAGTCGAAAATCATTCAGAAAAAATACCATGTTTTTCATCACAATGGGTCTTTTTACACCTTACTTCTAATTGATTATTTCACATAGCTAATATTGGCCCCTTACATTCTATTTATTTTTGTAATAACCATAACTTAAACCTGGATTAAAAAACGCAATTTCAAATAAATAATTAGGTTTACAAAAAAAAAATTAATACATATATATAATTTCATTAACAGGCCCATTCGTTTTCCTGGAACTAGAAAAATCTCACCAAAAAGTAATTATTACAATTGTACCAACTAGTTTTCCGGACTTAGTAGGTACTAATAAGTACATTTTACTAGGGGCGATACGATATCAAGGACAATTCCATAATCAAATTTCTGGAGAAAGAAGCGAAATGGGACACTACACAACTATATGCCGTCGAAACAAAGCATGGTACGAGTTCAATGATAATACTGCTGACAAAAAAAACTCAGTCCAAAAGAGTTAGAAATGTTTGTTTGTCTCTTGATTTACATGAAAGTGACCATAGAAACAGAAACCACTTAATTTAAGAAGAAAATAAGACTTATTGTAATCCGTATGAGGGAAACCTACAGTCGTAACGTTAAAAGGTAAGACGGGCTTCCGAGGCTCGTTGAAATTCAAACCCCTTTTTTCAGTAAGAGTATAGGAAAAACGAAAAAGTTTGTTAATTTTGATTTATAACTGTAAGCTTTGCTAATAATACAATAATATTTCTGTTTGAATTTATTGATGAATGTGACAAAAAATTTGAAAGCGTTTACGCGGGAAAAATGATATTTCGCACGCGAGCAGTAAATGTCTTTTAGCCAAATAAATGATAAATCCTTCAAAACAATCAGAAAGTATCTGTGCAAACTTAAATTTATTCGTCAGAACTATTTTTTTTCATGCAAACATAAGCGAGAGCGTGTCAGATCCACTTGCCTTTCTGAGAGAAGCTGTAACAACAAAAAGAAACACCCGCAATCTGCCATTAAGAATGTGTTTCAATCATTAATGTAAGCAAACGAAAAGACTGAAATTCAGGTTAGTAAAGATCTGAAATTAATACGATATTTATACTGAAAAGTTAGTGTGATGTTGAGATGACCTTAAATTAAGGACTCTCCTATCTGAAAGTAAGACGCATATTTATGCTGAAGTCATGGATCTCCTCACCGCCAGAACCCTTGAGTCATGACTTGAAATAACATGAATTGTACAGATAATCCTTATAAAATTCTTCTGGATATTCTACAAAATCGCAAGCAAAACATTATGACTGTACCAAAACTCTCGAAGACTCACTTCCTTATGTGTGTGGATACCACTATCCAATCATACAAATCTATTGCAATCTTGACAAAGAACAATATGCGTTCCTTGAAAATCTAACTTTAAACTAAACGTATGAGCAGAAGATACAGCTTTGACATCGAAAAACAGTAGACAGTCTAAGAGCGATTCTTTTAACTTAATACAATTTAAGATACACATAAAAATCCACGTCTGATCGAGAATTTTTTATATTTGCGACAAAGCGTCACTTTACACGCGGATTAGAGTATAAAAGTGGCACAGAATAGCAAAACCGCATCGCGCGCATGTCCCAGCGTGATTAAGGCAGATTCAACCTGAAATTCATTAAGGGGTACATCTTAATTTTAGTTAACGAAATATTTACATGTTATTTCAGGTTGCCTTCAACTTACTTTCAGAACTGGATATAGAAAACTAGATACATAGTTTACTTTATTTCAGTCGAGAAATGCTCAAATATGACTTTAAATATTTATTTTTACTTTGAATAAATAAAGAGTCATACAGATTTTTCTTGTTCTGGTTTTCCCTTAACTGCACCTTATGTAACTATTCTGAATTTAAAAATTATGGTTTTTAGATGATTTAGAATTGTTTCGTTAAAAGTATTAGGGGTGGCTGTTTAGGGTTATTGAACACTTTCATAGGGTTGAGACAAATATCCTCGAGCTTTCTGAAGGTTACTTTTGTGACTATTTTGATTTAAAAAATGTATTGCTTCTTCTACAATAACGCACTTTGGAACTGTTTCGCTAAAAGGGCTAGGAGTGGTTTTACGATGTGAATTTACGATGTTGGTAACGATGGTCAGGACAATAAGCTTAACAGAATATTCCGAATATAACCATCGCAACTCCCGCATATATAATATGGTTCGTTTCTCAAAGTGAAGGAGAACTATGTCCGACCTCAAGTGCGCAACAGCGACTATTGTCGAAAATACGAAGTTCCAGTATATGCAACACTTCACACAATACCATATAACCAAAACAAAAGGCACAGGAAACATCGGACGAACTCCAGTCGACGATATTTCAGGAGCCATAATGAGCCTGAAATTGTGCAAGGTAAATAAGAAGAAATTAAATTTTAGTACATTTGTTTAAACAGAAATTGTAAGAACTCTTTTTCTTGTTAATTTTAATAATCATATTCCTAGAGCCCTAAATAAGTCTGCAGGATCAATGTTCTCTAAAATCATTTTTAGTACGTTTTAAAGCAATGTTCGGCCAGCTTAAAGTTAAGCTAGCGCAAACACTATTTTTGAAAAAACTAATGGAGCGCTAAATTCGGGACTACGGGCCCAAATTAGTCCTCAAGGAGCCCTACATTATGCGAGAGGAAAGAATGGATTTGATGATTTTCTTCACGCATTTTTTACAACTTTAAGGTGGCACAACACCGTACATAATAAAAAAAGGAGGGCAAAGAAAAAATCGCACGACTTTCCATCGACCATATTTCAGGAGCCTTAAATGAGCCGGTAATTATAGAAGGAAAATGAAAAAATAAAATTTTAGCCAATTTGTTTAAACAATAATTGTTTGAATATTTTTTTTAAAGTTCATATATCATATTCAAGGAGCACTAAATGAGTCTCAACATAGGGTAAGAAAATAAGTTTGTTTAGTTAATTTTTAGTACGATTGTTTAAACAAAAAATGTTAAAATTTTTTTAAAACTTGGATTATCATATTCCCAGAGCCCTAAATGAGCCCTAAATTATGCGAGAGAAAAGAATGGATTTTGTGATTTTCTTCACGCATTTTTTACAACGTTAAGGTGGCACAACACCATACATAACGAAAAAAAGGGGGTGAAGGAAAAATCGCACGACTTTTGGTGGACGATATTTCAGGAGCCTTAAATGATCCTGAAATTATGGAAGGAAAATAATAACAACAATTTTTTGCAAATTTGTTTAAACAATTTTTTTGCAAATTTGTTTGAACAATTTTTTTTAAAGTTCATATATTAAATCGGGGAGCCCTTAATGAGTCTTAACATAGGATAAGAAAATAAATTTGTTCTATTCATTTTCAGCACGATTGTTCAAACAAAAATGGTTTGAACATTTTTTTTTTAATTTTGATTATCATACTCCCAGAGCCCTAAATGAGCCGTAAAGCTGACCAAATCGGGACTGGCTGGAAACGTGCGTGCGTACCTCTCAATCTAGGATGTTCGGTTCTCTTCGCATACTTTCGGTAATTGATAAGCTTATGTCATATGATGCTATATCTATATATATTACAATTATTTTTTACAAAAAATAATAGAGCCATAAATTCGGGACTACGGGCCCAAATTAGTCCTCAAGGAGCCCTAAATTATGCGAGAGAAAAGAATGGATTTTGTGATTTTCTTCTTGTATTTTTTACAACGTTAAGGTGGCACAACACCATACATAATAAAAAAAAGGAGGACAAAGAAAAAATCGCAGGACTTTCCATCGACCATATTTCAGGAGCCTTAAATGAGCCGGAAATTATAGAAGAAAAATGAAAAAATAAAATTTTAGCAAATTTGTTTGAACACTAATTTTTTAAACAATTTTTTTAAAAGTTCATATATCATATTCGGGGAGCCCTAAATAAGTCTCAACATAGAGTAAGCAAATAAGATTGTTTAGTTAATTTTTAGTACGATTGTTTAAAAAAAAATTGTTTAAAATTTTTTTTAAATTTTGATTATCATATTCCCAGAGCCCTAAATGAGCCCTAAAATATTCTATGAGGTGAGTTTTCTCTAAAATTATTTTTAGTACGTTTTGCAGCAATGTTCAGCCAGCTTAACGTGAAGCTCGCGCAAACACTATTTTTTTACAAAAATAATGGAGTCCTAACTTTCATACTGCGGGCCCAAATTAGCCCTAAATGAGCCCTAATTTATGAAGTAGGTTTCATCTCGATCCCTCAAGAGTGTTGTGCCAGCTTAACATACCTTCTAAAGGCTTACATTTTTCTCCTGCATAATAGTTTAATTCAATGGCGTTTTTCCTTAACTCATAACTTTTAAAATATTTATTATAATCGGTTTCGCTTATTAAAAAAACTGCAGACCCACCATCTGCTTCCATCTTTAAAAATTTATTATAAATTTTTACATCTAAAAATTGAGGCTTTATTCTTTTAATGTTATTGCAGTTGATTAACTTTTTCGTGTCAATTAAAAATAAATCTGAAAAATCATCATTATCTTGTTCTTTGCAAGAAGAATTATCATCGTCTTCAGAGTCTGCATTTTCATTAATTTTTTTGACATCCTTTTTATTTACCGCACTTACCGCATCTTTTATTCTTGTGCCAGCAGTATTCTTTTTGATGATTTTGCTTACCACAGCATTTACATTAACTTTCATCCTTTGAACGTTGTTTGTGTTGATATTTTTGGCACAATGATGAAGAGCTGCGTCGACCTCTTGATGAAAATGTCGCTCTATTTCTTTGCGTGCTACGTTTTTGAATTCTGTTTGTATTTTGGTGCGTCTCTTCACTATCATTGACATGACTTCCAGATGGCCTTGAATCCAGCTTATCGACAGCGTTGTTCGCGCTTTCAATTGCTGTTGATATTTTGATCGCTTCATCAAATGCTAGTTTCTCGGTTTTGAACAAGGTTACTTTTATGCCTCTGCTGTGAATTCCCGACACAAATTGATCCAAAATGACTTCGTCTTCATTTGCGAATGTACATTCTTTTGCTAGTTCTCGTAAACTTGAAATGTACTGAGAAATTGTTTCATCTTCTTTTTGATTTCTGCGACGAAAAAGTTGTCATAGTACCCTATCATTGACTTTTGGTTTCAAATATGTGGCCTTTTTTTGTATAATTTCCTCGGACGTGCATTCTTTAGGTTTTTCGGCGCACAAACCTTTTTTACGATGCTGTAAGCTTCTGCATCTAGTTTGGTTAGGAGTATAGCTTTTTTTTTATTTTCAACCGTGATGTCGTTTGCGTCCAAGTATAATTCAATTTGCTCTACGAAATCTTCCCAATTGATAGCGCTTGCAGCGAATTTCAGGTCTGCAGCACACTCCATTTTTTCTTCGATTATAACTTTAGTTTCACTGTTTGCACTGTCACTTTTTGTTTCGTTATTTGCTAATTTTTCATCCACTGTCCTCACTCACTTCACTGATTTTTTGGATTACACTGCGTAATATGCGTCGAAGTTCATTTCATGTACTCTCTTCACCGATATCAACTTTTATGTTTTTCAGTTCATTTAGAACGTTCTCTCCATGTCTTTTGCATACGTGCATTGGAATCCTCTTCGCCACTGTAATGTGCTTGAAGTAACACATACTACGAATTCTAAGCCAGTAGCGCTCTGAAATTTACACCATACGGGCCCGTGAGATTTTTTCAATACAGCACGGCTCGACGGCGCCACACGGGACTCTACAACTACAACTTGAAACTTTCAAATATCTCGAAAAATAAGCACTCAGTGAAAAAATGTTATGAATAAAAATTTAATCACTCTGAGGAGTACATACACTGATGTTAAAATCGGTTTCCCAACACCACCTTCTGGGCGTGGGGGTGGGGGCAAGTTCGAAATCTTCAATGGGAACCCCTACTTTTTATTGCATAATCGGATTCTTTGGATAAAAATGAGTATGATTTGTCTTAAACATTTTTCTCGTTTCGCGATAGATGATGCTGTAATCGACGAAATTCAATTTTTCTTCATTTTGCTGTTACTGAGAATGCACGCTTACGATTCTGCAATACATTAACAAAAAAAATACAGCATTTTCATTATGACATAACTGACCACGGAAAAAAGAATTGTTCAAATCGCTACAGAATCTTTGAACGAGTGAAAAAAAACTCGTACATAAAAAAAATACATCGTGACGAACATAGGTAGAACCTCCTTCTTTGTGAAGTCGGTTAAAAATAAGGGCAATAGTGCTTCGGATCTCTTTGGTAATTATTATGTTGAAAAACATGCCAAAGCGTATGTCCGTTCTTGAGAAGTAATTATTAAGTAATACGTTTACATTAATACACGGAAAAAAATATGGGACCAAATAGTTGCCTAGTTTCAGAACTTATTATTACCAAAAATTGTAGTAGCTTTTCGCTCCGCGCTATGGGACTGATTCGTTCCCATGA
>JAAAKG020144300.1:0-12677 GCA_010014905.2 Druon quercuslanigerum
TACTCGGGACCAACTTCCTGAATGGAACACAGTAAATTGCCAATGAATTATATTTTATAGATTGATATCTATAAATGCCACTAGTTGTTACATTTATTCAAACAGTATACAAAAAAAATTTATTATCAAGATTAGATCAATCTCAACCAGCCCTGAATCAGCGAGTACTCGAATGGTTTAAAGATAATATAAATGTTACAACATTTTTTCATTATTAAAAATTGCTCTAAAAATTAAGCTAATATATTTGAATAAATTAAACGTGACACACTATTAATAAAAGATACACGAATATTATTTCGATCTTGTCTACTGAAACAACGAGACAAGTTCTCAATTTAACGCTCGGACGACGACTGAGCCTTACTTGCAGAAGGTACACAAAGTTTTCACTCATTAAAGGCATATGATTCAACGATAAAGGAATAAGGATAAAAGAGGAAAACAAATATTTACGGCATAAAACAAGCATTAAACATCCTTATATTTGACTATGGAATTGGATTTCGATAGTTGAGTAATAACCACAGCACAAAAATATAGCCATATATTCTACTATAATTGTAGCTTGTACTTTTCAGCTTAAGATATTTAACCAATAATTTTAAGATAAAAAAGCATTTAAAACAAAACAACCGTTTTCGAACTTTAGCTACCATACTTTCGTATTTTTATTTTTCAGCAGAGCTTTTTCAATGAGAGGAATCATAACACGACGCCCAATACACGTTGCATTTCTGAAGGCTTAGAATCGCGCTGTTCTACTCTACATGAAAACCTAAAGATATGAGCTTCCTGTAGGAAAGAGCTCAGGAAACTAAAATAAATGTTAGCATCAAAATCAGATGACACCACTCAGACTCGTAATAATGATCTTGCGGATGAAAACATAGATGATGTTGAAACTAATGAAATCATGTCAGATGAAGAAATCATGTCAAATGATGATGACAATCTAGACTTCTTCTCTGGCAAACTAAGAGAAGCATGTTACGCTGTGAAATGACAAATACCATATCGCCGCAGTTAAAACTCTAGATCAGATGAAAGAGAGGTTTAAATCATAAACGCTTTGGTATTTGTTCTTTTATAAGACTGGTTAAGCGAAGGCTGGGCCCCAGGGAACTGGGGTAGGACTTTGGTCCGAGGGTATACCCGTTCCCAGCTATTTCGGCCCGCCCCTACACGTACGATGCGCTGGCAACAACAGTTTATGGCACCCGCAAAAACGAATAACCATACAGACAAAGAGAACGGAGAGACCTTTAGTCAATCCAAAGAGCCGAAGCTTTAGAAGAATTTCCTGACAGCGGATGCTACCATAAAGAAAACGCTGCAAGAAATGTTGGCCATTTTGTTCATCATGCATAGTGCAGCAGACAGGCCCGGAGAGAGACAGACGACACCAGATGTCTCCTTTGCCTCCGAAGAACTTGCGAGGAACGTCACGAACAGGAAAGTGATGGATGAATACACAGGTAGTGATCATCAATACATCACGTTCAACATCCAGACAGAGAATACAGCCCCCAAAACGCACATTCGTAAACCGAAGAGGTGGAATGTTGCCAAGCTTATTGAGGAGAAATTCGTAAATGCGCTTACAAAGAGCCAAAGAACAGCAGTGAAGACAGAGAGAGGCCCAGAGATAAAAGAAGACTCTGTCACTGTTGTGGCGCAAACGATGGCTCTCATTTACCGTGCATGCGACGCTGTCATGCCTCGGCAGAGCCAACACGACAATAGATAACCGGCTTACTGGTGGTCAGAGGTAATAGCTCAGATGAGGAGAGTCTGCTTTTCTTTACGCCGAAAAGCCCAGCGAGCTAAGAAGAGACCTGCTGAGATGGCCTTAAAAAACGCGGAGTTTCGTCAAATGAAGAAACAGCTAAATAACCATCAAGCAGAGCAAACTTGCAGGCTGGATGGCCATGGCAAAGGAGGTGCACAACGATCCTTGGGACCTTGGCTACAGGATCGTTTCCCGAAAATTAGGAGCTACCACGGCACCACTAAGAAGAGACGGGGAAACGATGGGTCAAATCGTGGACTCTTTTCTTCCAAAAGTGGACGTGGAAGAAAATTTAGATACAGAGATGCCTACAGATATTCCACTCTTTGAGGCAGAAGAGGTTAGACAAGCTGTCAGCTCCCTGCAAAAAAAAAAAAGACGCCGGGCCCAGATGGTATTTCATCAGAGACTCCCAAAGTAGTGGAACGATGTAACCCTAAACTTCTGTTGGATATGTACAACAGCTGCCTAAAAACTGGAAGTTTCCCCAAAAGATGGAAGGTGCAAAGAATGGTACTGATCAGCAAAGGCAAGGGCGATCCGGGCTCTCCGTCATCCTACACGCCATTGTGCATGTTGGACACTGCCGGAAAGCTTCTGGAAAAGCTCCTAAAACTCCGTCTGCTATCAGCGGTCCAAGCAGCTGGAGACCTATCCAGCTTCTCCTCACACTAGACGTTAAGAATGCCTTCAACACGGCTAAGTAGGAAGACATCATAAGCGCGCTCCGAAAAACTTTCAAGGTGCCTCAGTACCTCCTCCGGATTGTAAGAAATTACTTAAAGAATAAAGTACTGCTGTACGACACTAGTGATGGTCAAAGGAGAAAAACGATGACTGCAGGAGCCGCACAGAGATCTATTCTGGGACCAGATCTCTAGAATATTTCTAACGACGGTATCCTCCGAATAGAAATGCCAAGAGACACAACTCTCGTAGGCTATGCAGATGACACTCCGAGACCGCGGTGCTGGTGATCGCAGGGATAATTCCGATCGATCTTCTGGCCCGTGAGAAAAAGAAGATCTTCGAGAGGAAGGCGGAGGTGCAGAGAACCATCGCCAAGGAAGAGGCCCGAGCATTCACCATTCATTAGTAGCAGACTAGGTGGAATGATGATAATCGAGGCACGTGGACGTTTAGATTAATAAATGACCTCCCTGTCTGGATTGATAAAGCACACGAAGAGGTGAACTACTACCTGACGCAGTTCCTATCGAGCCATGGATATTTCCAGGCATACCTGCATACAATCGGCAAAGCAAGGAGCCCTGATTGCAGGTATTGCGGCACATATAGGGATGATGCGTCACATACGTTCTTTACATGTATTAGGTGGATAGAAGAAAGGACGATGCTGGAAACTGATATTGGATCATTCAGCCCAGAAGACGTCATCTTCAAAATGTTAAGTAGTGAGGAAAGCTGGGACAGAGTCGCAGCTTACGTCGAGGCAGTCTTGCGAAAGAAGAAAAAAGAAGAGCACCTTGAGTTCCTAAATGACATCATACCAGAGTAACCATCAGCCAGAATTCATCATACCCAATCAGGATGTCGAAGGCCGACGTGTCCGATGAGCGATTTGGTCACACAGCTGAGGAAGATGCGTACATGTTGGTTAGGACCTTACGATCAAAGAAATCTGGCAGAGCAGAAAATGAATGGAATTGGAAGGAGCTTCTAGTGAGCAAGAAAACGGCACCCCCCGAAGTAATGCGAAAGAGGTTCCGGGGGAAACAATGCCAAGGAGAAAGGGTGGTTTTTTCAGTAGGTCCCTTGGTGGCTTCATTATAATGACAGAAGTTGATATTGTATAATATACGGTTATACTCAAGGTGTAACTGAATATTATATATGTCAGGTCATTGTAGTGATGCGACTAAGATCTCTACACTACCGAGAAGTGCGGACCCTTCTCGGTGTGTTTTTGAACATTTTTTCACCGTGCCCTCGTAAAAAAAAAATTATGAATGTTGTTGAATTGGTGAATGAGCATTGTGAAGCATTGTTAAAGCTAAGAACCCACTATTGCCTTGCTTCAGAGCAGTCATTATTTTTTTCATATCTAGAGATAACTTTGAAAAATGTTACATTTATCACCTCATTTGATTTCGCTGAGAATTTTAAGTTTTTTCTCCCAAACTCCGCGCAAGGATTTCACTGCCACAATATTCACAGTAGTTATTTATTATTTAAAAAATGGAGAACTCGATAGGCAATCATATCGAACAATTTGACTCATGACACTGTTGCAGTTTATGAATAGCAAAAAAATAATTGTAAATTAACTACAGGCAAATTATTCTGATCCTAGATGCTTCATCACTATTTCAGTGGGCAAAAATAATGCGAGAGAACTGAGATCATTTTTAGTAGCAAGGAAGATCACGAAGCTACTTCTAAAGATCTAAAATGCAGATTCGATTCTGCAGCGACAATCAAAGAAACTTTAAAATAAAATGCATATATGTACCCATTGAAGATAGTAGACTTTAATTTTTAAAAAAATTCCTCAGCTACGGAATGCGACTACTTCCCACAAGCAAAGCAGATAGAAGACCAGGAATCTACATAAAAAAATCTTCGAGCTTTAGTTTTACCTAATCCATTAAACTTTTTTTCGAAAAGCATCTCTGAATGCTGATCAATAAGGTCAATCAATAAAGTGAAATCCTTAGATTGGAATATTTAAAAACTTACATATTTTTTAATCTTTCAAGCTAAAACTTATATTTAAATCTTTGCAAGTTTGCTACATACTCTTAAATTTACATGATTTATTTGATATTTTGCTTTAAAATCTTCGATATACTTTTTCGAAGTCAAAAAATATACAGAAAAAAAAATTAAAACCCAGAAAAATATTGCAGAAGAGAATACACGAAGGAAACCTAACTTAACTTAACTCCTGCCAGGCATTATCTTCCAGTCTCGTCTTCTGCTCCTCTCGCGCCACATCTTCCAGCCAGTTCCCGGTCTCGTTGTACTTCTGAGCATGGAATCTCTCTTCGTGTCTACAAATTCGTCACGAACTACTTTTCGATAGGACGCATAGTTTTTGTCTTTAATAATGCAAAAGAATATTGAAAATAAAAGAATAAAAAATGTTTAAAGAACGACACAAGGTACGGACTAAATTTAACAGACTAAAGTTGTTTACCCCGAAAAGATCACTAAAATTATTATCAATCACTTTCCAATAGTACGATTAGAGTTTCTTGCAATCGTAAGTAATAGGATTAAATTTTTTTTGAAAAAAAGCGACGCAAGAGACGCAAAAAATTAAAAGACGAAAATGTTTTACCCAAAAAATATTTACAAGTTTTTTATGAACTCTGGTTATACAAATACGTATATTAAAAGTAAAAAAAATAAAGTTTTTGGGAAAGGAGACAGGATACAATAATATTTTATTTAACAACATTTTTTGCTTAAATTATGACTGAATTAAATACGAATAAAATAAATTTATGGAAAACGACGCAAGTATTGGCAATAATATAAATTAATTTAAATGATATACATTTTTCAGGATGACTAAGAATAGAATTTCATGCAAAATAATAAACCAATAATAAAGTAATTATCAAAAAGGAGATTTGTTATCGAGCGCGCAGCGCGAGAACCAACAGTCGCGAGGCCTAGAAGGGCTCAAACTTGCGAGCGAAGCGAGCAGCGGTCATCTTTTTTTTCCTTTTTCAAACTAAACATTATATGTGAATCTTTTCAGTTCTCCTAAATACGAACTCTTAAAATAACATAATTTTTTTAATTTCATTATTCTTGCAAGATTGAAATATTGTGCTTTAAATTCTTCTACCCACTTTTTCAATGTTTTAGGATCTCTTCTGATATATTTGCAGTTTTTCTCTATTTTGTCTTGAAATATATTTATAAAAAAAATCTGCCCGCCGCGCCGGCATATTGTCATCGCGCGCAGCTCGCTTTGCTCACAAGTTTAAGCATGCCTACGCGCTACGCTACGCGCTCGGACACATTAATCTCACGCTTTACAGACAATTCCTCTAGGTTTTTGGACTTCGTGTTCTCGCTATGACACGCTTTGCGGGCTAATATCTAATCTCTGAGTAAGCTTTTGGTTCAATTACGTCAGTTTTACATAAAAAGAAGAACTAATTTACCTAAGGTTCTTAAGGAACCTTAAGGAATCATTCTCATCACATCAAGACTCGATATTTAGTTTAAAAATCATGTAGACCTCGTGCTCCACGCTCGTTTCTGTTCATCGTATAATAAAAACCCAAAAGGTTGAGCGCCCTTTGCGTTCCGTGTTCTATGTTCTTCATATACAAATCACAAAATTTCTATTTGATTTTAAATAAAGAAGGAAATTCATTTACTTCAGCGTATATTTCTCTACCTTGCTAATAAATTATACAATCAGAAAGATTTTTTCCAACTATCTGAAAAAGGGGAAAAATAGTATCTAAGTTGTTTTTCGAACATATACATATAATAAATTTGGAAATAATTATTGTAATGATTTGCGCTTTCACGCCACATTGTCGATGAGAATGTAACATGTAATTAATGTAAAATCATTTGAATTTTTTTGGAAAATTATTTTGTATGATAAAAATGCAGAAATCTTTTAAACTTTTTTCAAAATTTTAGAAAATTTAAAACATTTTTTGTTCTCTGGAAATTTTCAAAATGTCTTGAGAAGCTTCTAAACTACGTTTAAAGAAATTTTGAACATCTAGATTTTGCTTAAATCTTTTTAGGATTATAAGTACTCTCAAATATTTTCCAATCTTTACTCATTTTTTCTTAAATCTTGCAAATTCTTCTTTGACATTTTGAAATCTTTATAAGTTAAAATTATGGTTTATAAATAAAACCAAAAAAATCACAATTTTTCCAAAACACTTTTAAAAAAATAATATTCAGAAATCTTTAGAAATTATTAAATAAGCTTTTTGATCTGTTTTTGAATTGTTTTAAATTAATATTTCCTATAATTTAAGAAATGCGGTGTTCAAAAGCGGATTTGAAATATGGTCAGGAGTAGATATGGAAAAAATGATGATCAAGGAGTCGGTTTGATGATGAATGAAATGGCGAAGAAGCATCTCAGAGATCAAGGATATGAATCTTCCAGATTTATGTGAGTTAAAATGAAAATAAGAAGCAGAAGATTATGTATCATGGCATTTCAGAGACATTTTGAATGATAAAATAGGTAATTCCAATTATGGTGCAAAATCAGGCTGCGAGAAGATATGGATGGATGGGTGTGCATCCAAGATAAGAATAGGTAAGTTACTAAATACTTTTGGGAATCTAAGAACAAATAATAATTTGTTTATTTTATTAAGTACTTTGGTTCAATTATAATTGAAGCAGATTACTTAACTCATGCTTAGAAAAGGGCTCATTTATTACAAGTACTTGATTTAGGCGAAAAATGATCCACAGCACCAGCTGATGTAGAGGAAATGGCCACAGTACTATAAGGGGTCATAGAGGTTTTTGAATGCAATATTTAGCATTACCTTCTTGTTTCCAAAATCAACTTATGTTAGGGATGGAGAAAAAACAAGCCCAAAAGAATAAACCAAACCAGAATCGAGATTTTGAATTTACAGAAACCAGAAGAGCAAATATATTTTCAGAATAAGCTGAATTAATGGACAGAAGAGACAACTTGGAAGGCGCTGATAGACAATAAAAATATAGAGATTTCGTTGTTAGATGCGCGATTGTCGTGTGTGGTATTGCGTTTGTGCGAAGAATGTCTGGTGATGCGTCGTGAAATGATGAAATCCAGACAGCCCCAAATGCAAAATATAAAAGAAAAACAGTTTAAGAGAGGCAAATGCAAAAGCACTTCAACGGAAGCAAAAAAGGGTTTAAAAAATTCATAAAGGGAATTATTTCCCTTTATGAATTTTTTAAACTATAGAGAGTGTATAGAGTGTGTCCGCATGCGAAATGCGAAATGTGAAATGCTATCTGATATAGACCAGATATTATGTGCTTTAATAAACCATTTTAGGGATTTATTCAGAGTTAAATTAATAGAGTACTACGATTGCGATGTAGAACACGATGCGATAAAAAAACTCAAATGAGAAAGTCTATTCCACTGCGACTGTAGATATGATTGAGAAATCAGAAAACGACACGAGTCCTGGTATAGGCAGTATTAACGCTGACATGCTTAAAAACGGTGGCTTAAGAGGTCCTAATAGAGGAGGGGGGCGCTTCAATACATGGACTAAGAACAAGGCTGGAGGTATGGGATAGAGAAAAGGAGGTGTTCTTAAGAAACTCGAAACAAAAGGAAACAGTTTGAGAGAATAGAAGGCTACTGGACTTGTTGGAAGAGACAGGATGATTCATTTGTTAGGCATTCTGACAGAAGAAATAAGAAGAAAGCGGATGGTTAGAACAGAACTGGGCAACGTGATACGCTCATAAAACTTTCCGTTAATCGAGACAATGAGAAGTGGAAGTTCAAAGCAAGGTAGGTAAAAAAAGGAACGGAAGAGGGGAAAGAAATTGAAAATAAGCACTTTAGAAGAGAAAAAGTAAAGAAACTTTAATAAAAAAATTGAAAAGGAGGAGATAGAAAGTTGCGTCGTTTGGTGGAGGTAGTTGGCGAGGCTATTGGGTCAATGGATTTAAGGAAATGTAAAGACAGTATGGAGGAGAATGTAAGAGAATAGAGGGAAGGGAAAACAGACAAAGGAAAATTCAGAAGGAGAAAGAACGAGCACAAAAGAATAATAAAAAGTAAAAGACAGAAGAAGTAAGAAAGATACGTAGAAGAGTTATCGACAGCGCTAAAAAAGGGGAGTTACAAATATAAATAAGGATTATAAATAAGGAAACAGAAGGAAGATAAGGCATGAATGAATAAATATAAATAAAAGAGAGGACAAAACAATCAAATGAGCAATTCGAAAATATGGAATATAGGGAATAGTATATGGTGATAACCAGGTTGAAAGGAAAAAAGGCAAAAGGTATTGAAATAAGAATGGTAGACTAAGAAATAGAGGACAGGGCTGGTAGTACCGTTGATTGAATAAGTAGAGGGTAAAACGTTGGAGAAATGTAGAAGTATGACACTCATGTTCGATAGCCGACAACATTTATTTTTTTGTGTGCTTGCGGTCTCAGCTACTAAAATTTATAACTAAAAAAGAGTTTTCTATCGAAAAAGTGGACTAAAAGAATTTTCAACAACAAAGGTAAATGTTTAAACATAAAAGAGTTGTCAGTCAATAGAACAAAGTCAGTAGAACAAAGTATATTATCAGCTTCTAATGGTGATGTCTTTGCAATAGCGGAGGATAGTAGAATATTAATATTTTGTTTTTTATTAAAGGCTTCCCATTAAATGTTTACTTTTAGCAAATAGATAAATCGGTATTTCCGGGTTTAGAAATAAGAATTATAATCTTTTCTCGAAAACGTGTTCAATTATCTAACCTCAAAAATATTTACTATTTAAAAATGTATGTATTATTTTTTTAAGCAGATTCATTCTTAGGGGCAAGAATTCTCAAATATTTTGAAATGACTTATTGGATTAAAGTGGATTTAATTTCAATAAATTGAAAAATCCTAAAACGTCACATTCAAAGCCTGTAAAATTATTTTCATTAAACAAGAAAAATTATGGTACAATTCTCTTGAGTGATATGCAAAATTAATTTGAATTTTTCAGGCAGATTCATTTTTTAAATCAGCACATTTTTCTAAACTTACATGGAAAAACAGCGATTGTATATTAGGAATAATTGAAAGTGTGTTTCGGGATTATATTGGAACAAATTTAAAGTAAATGTACTATATTATGTTGGTATAAATAGACTCCAATTCTAATGAAAGGCAAACATTTGAGACGGTAAATCTGGATGCCTGTAGTATAAGAGATAACGACTCTAAGTTACGCTGTATAATCAGAGAATGAACTAGAATATTCCTTAGTTGTAATTTTATTTAAATTTTCATAGAAGTAATTTAATAAGTTTGTCCTCTAATCAGGAAAGATGAAGTTTTTTTCTTATCTTGTCTTATCTTTGGCGTTTGTCTTCAATAATATTGGTGAATATAATAATATAATTACACTATAATTTTTAATAAACTTTCTTTTTCTATACGTTAATCATAATTTGTGCTATTTAATCTATTACCCTCTATTCCAATTGCTATTTTCTTTTCTTTTTTTGAGCTTATCCGAAGGGAGTCGTATTTTTATCCTAATTTGTTCAGAGGGAATCCAAAATGTGTTTTTAAACAGAAATAAAATTAAAATATTTGTGCCTGATTGCATGGCATTCGCTCCATATGTTACTGTGTGCACACGTCATCAAAAAATTTCGGGAGCCGAATGGCCATATTCTGAAATATGTCTTGACTACCTAACTCGATTTTGCAAGCTAGTTCGGTTTATTATGATGCTTCGTACTTCTATTTGTGTAAAGAAGTTTAAAATTTGGCGCGAGTATACATGTGACATTAAAACCCAGAACAATAATGAAAAAGATAAAACACAAGCGCACAGTCTGAGCGTTCGTCTTACGACGCCCCTGTCCCTGTCCTCGTTCCAAAGCTCCTGCCAGGCCTAATCTTTTAATCAGATCCTCTCCTCCTTCCGCGCCTCCTGTTCGTGCTAGGTTTCGGTCTTCTTCTACTTCTGAGCCTGGAAGCTCTCTTCGTGTCAGTTCCAGGTCCCCTCCTGCCAGGGCTTCATCATTACGGGAATTTGAATTTACACTTGAGGAACTCGACTTATTCGACTTATTCCCAACACGAATTTAAACTAGAGTTTTGAAATTCGAATATACATTTTTCCTTTGGATAAATCTATTAGCTTTAGAGGAAAAAGTGGTTCCATTTTAGCCATGCCAACAGAAGAAAAAGCGGCATTAACAACGTCAAATGGTGACGTCTTGGCTATAGTGAAGGATAATAATACACTTCATGCAAATTATACAATGGGAGATGGCTATTAACGAATAAATATAAAATGCGGTAAGGTTGAAGATAGGACAAAGGAAGAAATAAAAGCTTCCCCGATAGGCTGAAGGAACCGATTCCTAAAAAATTGCAAAATAGAGACGGTAGGCCAGTTTCATCCAGAAGATTATTTTCTCTTGTAAGGGATTGTTAAACTATAATGAAATCTATTTGTTGTCATCCGCATTAGGATCAAAAGATTACAAATAACTGGTAATAAGGAAAGCAAATTCTATAACCATGAGGGCGCTAATAGAAAACAAATATTTTGATTTTATTCAAAGCCACCCTTCAAATATTCACTTTTAGCAAATAAGTAAATCTATGTCTTTTGTTATTAAAAATTAAAAATTATAACCTATTTGCAAAGACATTTTTAATTATGTAACCTGAAAAATATGCAATAAATTTTAAAAGAAATTATATCTGATTCAAAGAAATTCGTAAGAAATAATAATAATTCGAATTAATTAAGCAAGTTACTTTCGACCGAATTTTAATAAGAGTACCGCATAAAGCAAATAATAAATAAATTGGTTTTTGGAATCCGCACATTGATGTAAATTTAAAATGAGATATCAATTTGTGTGCTTTTAAAAAAAGCTGTAAAATATTTTCCAGGATAAATTATTGTTTAGCTAAAATAATTTTTCGAACAATCTCAATGAGCACTAGGTTTTTCTTCTTTCTTTGAAACTTTCTCTACCATTCTACTCACTGTATTCTATTAAAATTTATTTGATTATTCAACAATTCCTAAACAAAGTATTTTTATCAAAATTCGAAATAAGGTATTCTTTATTAAAATTTTAATAATTTTTTTATGCACATAGTGATCTTGAATATAATAATATAAACAGTCTTCTTTTACAAGAAACACACACTCGAGAAAAATTCTAAAACTGCATTTTCTGGAAAAAAAGTTTTTGAGTTTACTCGATTAAAAAATATATTATTCATCTTATGTAATTTAAACCTTTTGGTTTAAAATCTGTAAAATTAAAATAGACTTTTCAAATTTTGCAGATTCTTCTTTCTGAAATCTTTAAAACTGAAAATCACGTACAGAAATAAATGTTATAATTAAGTTAAATTATCTGTATAAAAAAGTCTGTTCACGAAATCAATCGGACAGGAAATTTATAAATCTTTATCAGTGTACGTATAAACAAACTGAAAACAGATACTAAATGTCATATTTAAGCAGTGTCGTAATCAACCAGATCATCGATAAAAATGCGTCCAATATTTTCCAGCTATTTTCCAGCTCTACATAAAAGGCTATATAACACTCGTTGAGCAAAGTTTGGTGGGACTAACTACTTAATTTTGGACATGATTTTTACTAGAAAAATATATTTCTTACATAAAGGTGGTTCAATACACTAAAATATGTGACTACCTGAATTTGTCTGTCTGTTTGGTTGTATGCAAGATAACTTTTGAAAAATTTAATCTATTTGATTGACCTTTGGCACACTCTCTGAGTGTCAGTAAATAAAGGTCAAGTTTGTTAGCCAGCTATTTTGAATTACAATTCAAAAAGTTAGAGCATTTTGAAAATTTTGAGAACCATTTTTTTTAAATTGAAAATTGTATCTGAATGTGTTTATAATTTAAGAGATATATCATTTTCAAAATAAAAAAAAATATATTTTTCATTAAACTATATCACAGTCTTTCAAAGATTCTCAATTATATAAATGTGTTTGTAATGATGCTGAAGGTTGGTGACCTTCTCAGCATAAAACAATAACCAACTATAACTCTCGGTTTAAGCTGATCACCCCCCCCCCCCCCCCCCCCCCCAACACCCCCCACACGGGTTTTTTTGGGGGGGGGGGGGGGGGGGGGAAATTTTGGGGTTTGAAAAAGGATAAGATAATATGAA
>JAAAKG020144300.1:12687-31036 GCA_010014905.2 Druon quercuslanigerum
AAATGTGTTTGTTATGTTGCGGAAGGTTGGGGCCCTTCTCAGCATAAAAACATACCCAACTTTATCCCTCGGTTTAGGCTGTTCCCCCCCCCCCCCCCCGGCCCCAAACCACCATGAATCGAGTTTTTGTGGAGGGCTGAGGGTAGGGATATAATTTAGAAGTTAGAAAAAGGTAAGACTGATATACACACCGTATGTGTAACGTATAACAACACATATGTTTTAGTATGAATGCATTTTATTGATTGTAATAATATACATTCATGAAAATTATATAAAAGTTGAGGAAAAAATTCGAGTGCAAGGCACAATATATGTGAGGAGAATGTGATTGTTAAAACCGAAAGAGCTTTAACAAAAGAGAATTCACTATCACCAAATTACTTCAGTTGATGGTTTGACCTTTAGTTTTAAAAAATCTATAGGAATATACAAAGACCGAGTGAGGAGCGCGAACGAAATACATTGTCGAGCGCGAAGCGCGAGAACCAACAGTCGCACGCCCTAGGCACGCTTAATCTTCCGAGCGAAGCGACAGATGGGGAAAGTGAAAATTAAGAAAAAAATATAGGTAAAATAAAAATTGTGTGAATGATTCAATGAGAATAATTCATTTAATGATTTTTATGTTATTGATTAGTTAATTATTATTAGCTGACTAATTATGTTTGCAGTATTAAATTACATATACACGGTGACCTATTTTAATATATAATCCCAAATATCTTCCAAAATACTTTATATACGAAGGAATGGTTCCAACAAAGGTTGACCAGGACCGAGGGGGGCATTTGAATGTACCATCAATTTTGACCTTTAAGTCAATTTTCCAGGTCAAATGGACATAAAGGCCCTGTTTCTAAATTGTCTTAAAACTGAAGGTCATGGTGGTCAAGGTGATGTACACCTTAACATTTTATCAACTTTTGTAAAGCATCTTGAACGTTTGTTTACCTCAAAAAACCAAAAATATTCATAAAAAGGGCATCTGGTAATTTTTCAAATATTTAACCGTAAGTTTTTACTTTTCGAAGGTCACAAAAACTATTTTTCCGTAGATCTTTTTTGACGTAAAAGCGGCTCTTTTCAAATCCGTTATGAAGATCCCGGTTATAGTAGGAGTTGGGGACGCCCCTTTACTTTTTGCTGACTTTTCTAAACTCATCCCCTTTTGCCCTCCTACATATAATTCTGCGATTCCTGTTCGACAAACGAGTTTTCGTATTTATCTCTTGGGGAGCGAAAAATACACCGGAAGAGAACATTAAAATCCAGAAAAAATATTGCAGAAGAGAGTAAACCAGGAAAACTTGATCCACTCTTTCTTGTTGCAGAGCTGAGTGCACAGTCCGAGCGTTCATCTAATGAAGCCTCAATCCCTGATATTCCTGGTTCCAAAACTCGTCATTCTCCAAACAAACATCAGTCCTCTGAAAGGTTTCTCGCTCCTGCTAGACCATATCTTCCAGTGAGGTCTTCTGCTCCTCGCGCGACACATCTTTCAGACAGTTCCCTGTCTGCTTCTAGTTCTGACCCTGGGAGCTCTCTTCGCGTGAGGGTCAGGTCTCCTCCTGCCAGGCATTCTCCATTACGCGTACTTGGATATTCTCTTCATGAACTCAAATTTATTCGGCTTATTCCCAACACAAATCCAAACCAGTGTTTTGAAATTCGAAGGTACACTTTTCCTTCTTCTAAACCAATTGTATTGAGAGGAAAAAAAGGAGCCAGTATGCCCATACCAACCGAAGAACAAACTGTATTATCAACGTCCAGTGCTGACGTCTTTGCCATAGTAGATGATAATAATCTGCTGCGTGCAATATATAAAAGGGAAAATTTATTTCATCGGGTAAAAATAAACATGGACAGTAGAAAGGTTGAAGATATGACAACAGAAGAAATCAAGGATGCACCCGTAACCTCGAAAAACCGAATCTCAAAAAATTTTAAAATAGTCGTTACAGACGAATTTCAGCCACAAGATTATTTTATTGTTTAAGAGAATGTTGAACTATAATACAATATTGTTTGTAATCCGCAGTAGAGTAAGAATGTAACAAGTACACCAAACTCTCGATTTTAGTCAACTGTCGGGGGCTGTCTCCAAATGGCCTTGGACTTATTTCGGGGGAATAGAATCGTGAACAGTGAGGGCCGCCTGACTCGTTTTCAATTAGAATATGTATAATATCGTAACCGCTTTCGCCCTACTCCCCTGAGAAGCTGCGTGAGCCAGCAGTTCTAGGAAGGCCGAGAACGGATTTATTTAAAGAGAGAGTTTGGTGTAATTAGTAATTGTGGGAGCAAATTCTATAACGATTAAGGCGCTAATAGAAAGCCCAAATATTTTTCATTATTTAAAGCCACCCTTTAAATTTTGGCATTTAGAAAATAAATAATCCTATGTTTTTGGTTTCTAAATATTAAAAAATATAACCTATTTTCAAAAACATTTTTAGTTATGCAACCTCACCAATATTTTATGGGAAAAAGGAAAAAAATATGTATTAATTTTGTTTTCCGAATAATTCTCATGATTAAGAATTCTAAAAAATATAAGATTGCGACATCTATTGAACCAAATTATGTCTGGTTTAAAGAAATTCGAAAAAAATAATACTAATTCGAAATGACAAGCAACTTGAGTAAATTTATATTAAATTGGCTCATCAGGAAAATAATAAGGAAATCAGTTTTTGGAATCGGCACATTAATATAACCTCAAAGTAATAATAGTTAAATATTTTTAACAGTTAATAGTTTAAGATTTTTTTAAATCACTTTCTATCTAGTCTATCAAAAATTTTCTAACCTTCTCTACCTATAATTGGTTTAGCATAGGCTATATTGAATTTTCAGTTACACGTACATAGAGTGCGCCGCCACCATGCTTTTTTGTTCAACCTGAAACGTTAATTAGCAGGTTTCCTTCATATTAAAAGTGGTAACCTCCGTCGTGGTAGTAATGTCAAAATTCTCTGTAACAATCTGAACTAGTTTTGGCGCGAAAATTTAAATTTTTAAATTTATTTTATTTCCAAATGCTGGGATCGTTCTACAACAAAGGGTAGGAACCCTTCTCGTCCGGATTCCGATTCGACTAAACTAACGATGAATAAATTGTCCAAATTCATAAATTTAAATTATACTGAAAAAGATCATTAATTTTGTCAAAGCTAAGGTAGAAAAATGAACTGAACGTAAGGTTTAAATATTAAAACCAAAATGTATGTATATTCTTAAAGTTATGATAAAGTAGATATTTTTTACACGATTAAAACCCGAAATATCTACTTTGTCATTCTTAAAGTTTTTTGACAGGAAAAATTTCTAAGTTTAATTTGGCATTATTTGAAGGAGAAAAAGACCAGTTAGGCTTAAATCTCATTTTACACTTTACTATCAAAAACGTCAAATAATTTACAGCAAGAAAATTGGTTATTCATTATAACATTTTGACGGCCACGAATTTATAATTTAATTCTGGTACAAACTAGTTACTAACAATATTTTCTCTGTTTAAACATTATAAAACATGATCCCAAGAATGAATGTATCATTTCTAATTAACCCCTTTTCAAATTGCCTGTTTTCAAAAAGGTTTGAAACACGTTTCTTTTATTTCATTTTCACACACACTTATATTGAAAATAAAACCTGAAATAAGAATATTCTTTCTAACCTCATATCAGTACACATAATTTCGAATATAAAAAACTCCTTATACTATAGAATCGGTTTACTTTAAACGTAACACCAAGCCTCTCTCTCTAATATGATATTTAAGCTACCAAAATTCAATTTATTATTTAATCATAGCAATTTAACGCATTCTATTACAAATATTTTTTATAGCTACATTCAAATTTTTCGCGCTTTTCTAACCATCCGAGAGGTGCAGCTCCTAACGGGCGACACCTGTACTAGTGAACAATCACTGATTGTTCTAGGGTCTACCGTGGGGTCTCAACACCCTTATCCCTAACTCACTAGAGCGGGAAACATCCGCGCAAACTCACGCATGCGCCGCGTCGACTTTAGGCTCGACGCAAATCGACCAGCCATGTAGGGGTAGTCCATGGAATGCAGGGCAGGAGATTCTTCCAAGGTAGCTCGAGGGAAAAACACATTCTTCTGTCTGGTACAAGACGCGACAGCCGATGCATCGTAGGCCTTTTGTAGAGTAATGATTATCAAAAGAACGATGTTTTGTGATTGTGAAGGAAAAGTGAACTTATTACTAGTCAATAAGTGGCTTAGCGATACTTATAGGCACGGCCTATTGCATCCTCATATAAATCCAATATAACCATAAAAATCTAACAATATGAGAACGATTGTTAGTTTGGGTTCACTTCAGTAGACGCAGCACCCCCTGGACATATAAATTTGCGGGAAGATTCGAATTAACGCGAAATTAAAAGGGAACTCAGTCAGAGGACTGAGTGTGTGGAAAGAATGCGAAAAGGTTTATAGTATAAGGTAATAAGAGAGTTTCAAAGAAATTATCTTAAGAGCCGAGTCGATTTTGTAAATTAAAGAGAGTTATAGTGACATTTTAATAGTGTAAAAAGAGCAGAACAGCTTATAACGAACCATAAGGAATATGAAACGTGATAGTGTGTACGGATATGAGGCTCCATGGTGGCCCAGTTTACGATAACAAATTCGTCGGGAAATCTACTTTCGCACCCGCCGGAAGCGATCTCAAAACAGTTCTAGGAACAGGGCGTAGGTCACTTTTCCGTGAAACGTGCAGTTCAGAGACTCAATTCTACTGAATAAATAGCTATTAATTAACTGGAGTAGGGAGACGCGACACCCTCAGGAGCGCATATCGATCGAGAACTTCGAACAGATCTCTCGTCGTCTTAAATATTTCAACTGTAAGACTTAGAATATTTCTTTTGGTTCGGACTTGTAAAATTTTCGCTTTAGATTAGAGTTAACAAACCTGTTTCCGGTCAATAAATCCTAGTTCTCACCTTTTTAACATATTTCTTGTGTTGTTAATTTAATTAAACACTTTTCTTTTCGGACTTAACTAATTCAAGCAAATCATCCAGATTCAAATAATCATCGAAGATAATAGAGGACATGGTTGGCGTTTTCTGGATTCCCAAATCAGTGGACAGGCTTTTTGGCTTGAGGAATGAAAGAACCAGACTGCAAATCGAGAATTCGCCTATTCCGATTTTTCTAACTAATTTAATTGTCGCAATAGACAATTTGCTAATTTTCATTTTAAATTTCGCGCAATGAGGGCTCACATCCATTACAGGACAAATTTTGGTGTCAGAAGTGGGATTCTACTTAACTCAACTGAAGTTAGAAGTCCCACATGGATAATTTTAAAACTAGCGCAATTAAAAATAATTTTAAAAGAATAAATAAAAGATAATACTTGCGGAAATAAATGGTTACGGTTTTCGGGAAATAAAATTTTAACTAATAAAGAGTCGGTGAAAATCAGTTACTGAAAAGTGAAGTGACAGAGTGACAATTAAAAAAAATACTAAACAAGTCACCATAAAAAATATACTAAAAGTGCAATGGATAACGCTATTGCTATCTCTAGCCCATTCATCGAATATATATGTATCGGATTACGCTATCGCTATTTCTACACCGTTCATCGAATATACAAAGCTGCCTTCCATTCATGCGAGCGGAAGACGCCAACGCTAGGATAACGCTACCGCTATGATTACGCTATCGCTATGATTACGCTATCACTATCCCGAGTATAAAGAGCTGCCTCCCATTCATGCGAGCCAGTCATATTTTTAGTCTTGTACCATCGATAAAATAAAGCTGCTCGTACCGTGTGAATCAATGCGACGTATTTTAAAAAAATACTTCTTTTTCGCTTTCGGCATTACATTTTTGGCAATTCTGCCAGGATTGCTGCTAAACGATCAGGAATAGTTACTGTACGGATCACTAGATCAAAATAGAGCAATCTCTAGGATGGACTTGGATTCTACGGAATTAAAATAAAATAAAATAATTAGACTCCGTAGTATCCACGGAACTTCGTACCCGAGAAGTAATAAATATTTGCTGAAATTAGAGACTGAACCAAGTAAGTCCTATACTACGTAGAGTAATTATTCACCTTCTAGATAGCCGTCACTGCAGCTCCACGGACTTCATCTCGACTATACCGAAAAGAACGGAATCACTGTAAGTTACTGTTCCGCGAGGCAGAGCTTTGAGATTTGGATGTGGCATACTCCGCGTGCTCGCGAGCTCTACCGCCCCTCAACAACAATCGAAAAACTTACCTTGTAATCGGTCGATTGTTGTACCACCGCATTGCATTGTATTAAACAGAAACTTACGAGTTTCAAACACGTACCTACTGGATAAAAATAAATTCAGGGATTATAAAAATCCGAAGATTTTGTATAATACAGATACGGATAGCGACAGTGCATTAGAAGCTTAAAAAATGTCAAGTTCCAAAGAAAGTACCCTTTCTGACCTCTCAGAATCAATAAATCAAATCCTTTTCCAATTACAATCTTTAACAATATCAATGAACAACAATACTAGAATCACCACGATTTTGATTAAAGAAAACGAGAATAGGCAACAAGAAATTTTAAAATTAGCAAAAAAAATGGGTTTACCCGGGAAAACAGAAACAGATAAATCTAACCCCCTCACGGAAGACGAGGGCGAGGAAGCACAAGTAGAAAGGATACAAAGAAATACGAAACTATTGAGAGGAAATTTGAAACGGCTACAAGAAGATCCTATCCCAGCTAAAGAAATATTAGGAACTATAGATGTTTTAAACGGACAAAGTGACGGCATTACGGCAGAATTTAAAACAAACAAATTCAATCTTAGCATTAAAGAATCGCCGAGCAGCATGTAAGCGAGGCTCAACGGAAACCGTTCAAAGTTTCTCTGTCCGATTTAGACAAATTATGAACGAAATAAATTATGCCGTCCAAGCTTAGCCCACCAAGTCATCTGAAAGAAAAATGCATACTGAAATAGAAGAACAGGAAGGAACTAATAGAATTTTGTTAAACCTTAAAAATCCATATCAGAAGCTTTAAATTATGTAATGAATTCCGAAATATGGCTTAGAGAATTGCAATCCACCAGATCAGCTCCTGAATACAGACCGGTACAGAGAGTGTTTAATAAGCCGATTTCCCCTCCTAGACAGTTTGCTTATACAACAGGATTTGTTGTATTAGCAAATTATTAGGTGAACCCACGAGTTCACCAGAAATAGACAAAAGCAACATGACTTGTCATAAATGTGGAAAGACTGGTCACTTTGCATCACAGTGCCAAATGAAATTGCAGGTTTTTCACAACGGCCAATATCAAAAAAGGCCACCGCAAGTCCACCAGATACAAGAGGAAGCAGATATTTCAGATACGCCCCAACAGGAAGAGATAAATAAAGAGGAAATAACACAAGAAGAATGGGCGGAACGAAACAGCTATCAAGATTCAGCCGAATCTCTGCAATATGTAGAGAATTGCGAGCCATCTGAGGAAAACGACTGGCAAAAGAATATAAATTATTATTGGACACCGACTAGGCGATAAACGTAACAAAAGAGCCCCTGATACCTGACTTTTCAAAATTTAAATTTTAAAAAAAATTTCTAATGGGAAACGATGAACATTTGTAAACTGAAGTATGCTATAAGAATTACTTTAACATCGGACAACCATTCCTTAATAAATTTGATCGTTATTCAATTACTCAAGACAATTGGGTCATAGGAAAAAAAAAAAACCCTTTGATAGAGGAAGGAACTTACGTGCAAGGTGAAACTGCAACAATTTGCAGAATAAAAGTAAAAGAAAAAGATCAGGATGTATGGATCGAAAATCACGACGCAATTCCTGGTGGAATTCACGCGATATGAAATGAGGAACTAAAAATACCCTATCTGATCTACAAGCGCAAACCAATTGAAATTCCAAGTACAGTTAACTTCGACAGAATAATAACATCGCGTACTCAACCAGTCAACTTAAAAACAAATGACCCAAGGTATGACGCAAGCAGAAATTTCCAACGAATAAAAGAGGTGTTGGAAAATTCTTAGATAAATCATCTCGAACCAAAGATCAAAGAAGAAATAAAAAAACTCATAACTATTTATCAGTAAGTATTCTCCCTACCACACGAATCATTACCGTGTAAAAATTTGACTGAACATGAGATCATCTTGAGCTTTGGAAAAATGATCAATTTACATTCTCATAAATTGCCTGAAAGACACAGGGAATTCTTTCTCAAAGAAACGAAAAAACTTTTAGATAAAAACATTATTAGACCATCACAGTCTACCTTTAACTCACCACAAAAAGAAACAAACTGCGAATGGTGATTGACTACCGACAGATAAACAAAGATGCGGATCAAGACGCGTATCCACTCCCAATGATCGATGACATCTTAAATCAATTAGGCCGAGCTTGATTCTTTTCAGCATTCGATATGAGTGCCGGCTTTAATCAAATTCCGATGAAAGAGGAAAGTATAAAATATACAGCCTTTTCAATAACCCAGGGACATTTTGAATATAACAGAATGCCTTTGGACTAAAGAATGCTCCAGCAACTTGCCAAAGACTAATGGACAACGCGTTCAGAGGCCTGATAGGAAAAAGCTGTTTCACCTACATAGATGACACCGTTATATTCGGTAATACATTACAAAAGCATAATGAGAATTTACAACTTGTCCTGCAAAGAGTGAAAGATTTAGGACTACGATTGAAACCAACGAAATGCGAATATTTAAAGCCAAAAATTAGAGTATCTTGGATACTTAATAACTGCAGAAGGTGTTGAACCAAATCCCGCAAAGATAGAAGCAATGAAGAATTTCAAAAAATTAAAAATGTAAAAGATGTTTAAAGCATTCTTGTTTTAGCCGGATATTATAGGAAATTTATTAAAAACTTTTCAACTATCTCTAGACCACTCACCCGACTCACACAGAAAGAAACTATATTCGACTGGACAACTGATTGTGAAAAAGCCTTTTACGATTTGAGACATGCGTTAACAACGGCACCTGTTTTGAGATTTCCAAATTTAAAAGAACAATTCACCTTAACCACCGATGCTTCCAATCATGGTTTGAGTGCAGTTCTCTCCCAAAACGGATACCCATGTGTGTTCATCTCTCGTACATTAAATAAAGCCGAGGGAAATTATACGACATCAGAAAAAGAATTGTTAGCAAGCGGTTGGGCTATGAAAAGATTGAGGCAATATTTATTGGGAAATGTATTTAAAATCCAAACAGATCACAAGGCATTTGTTTGGTTACACAACGTTAAAGACCCCAGCTCACGCTTGCTACGTTGGCGTTTAAGAATGGAAGAATACAAATACGAGATCGAATATGTGAAAGGCAAAGAGAACAAAGTTGCTGATTGTCTCTCAAGATTGTTTCCAATAAATTTAGAAGATGCATTACATGATAAAGAAATATTCGACATTCCTTTAATTACCCAAGATGAGATACTACCACGCGACCAACAAATAACGCTAAAGAAAAAGGATATACTAACAAAATGCTATGATAAATATTTAGAGTGGAAAAAAAATCCAGTAAGCACAGTAAAGTTAAAAACCAAACGCTCAAGGAAAACTTTGGAGAGAAATTAACAAAGCTGATTTAGGAAAATACAATGAAAAAGAATGGCTTTCATTCTTTTCGAAAATAGTAAATCAAAAAAAAAAGGTAAAGTTTACAGTATAATATGAATCACGGTAAAAGATACCGAGTTACTCTTCTAGAAAAAGAAGCAGTACAGGAAATAATAAAATACATCTCCTCAAGTAACCCCGATTATAATTTTCACCTTTGCTTTTTCAATAAAAGAGAGTTAACAAAAGAAGAAAGAAAAAACATTATGAAGGAATCATACAACGGACACCTGGGAGAACACAAAACTCTTGACAAAGCACGTAAACTTATTATAATGCAAAATTATTGCAGTTACCTAAACATATCGACAATAAAGAATTGAGACAAGCGAGACTCAGTTTGGGCGATACCGAAAATATTCTTTTAAATATTGCAAAAGACAGACGAATAAATAATTGGAAAGAACCCAGCCTAGAATGGCTGCAATATGTAAGTTATACCGCACTAAGCATAGGAACCATTTATACTCTATATAAAATAAGACTTTGTGAATGTATGAAAAATTGTATTCCAACAAAATTGTGTTTCATATGCTTTAAAGCTCGAATTGAAACACCTACGCATGTAGTAAGTTATCATGTAGCACCAGATTCTACCGAACCTACTGCTCCTATATTAAAACAACGGAAAGTTAGATTTTAGAGGCCTAAAAACATTATAAAGGGAGGGTTGTAATGGATGACGCTATCGCTATCTCTAGCCCATTCATTGAATATATATGTATTGGATAACGCTATCGCAATCTCTAGCCCATTCATCGAATATACGAAGCTGCCTTCCACTCATGCGAGCGGAAGACGCCAACGCTAGGATAACGCTATCGCTATGATTTCACTATAACTATAATTACGCGATCACTATCTCGAGTATATAGAGCTGCCTCCCATTCATGTGAGCCAGTCATATTTTTAGTCTTGAACTATCGACGAAATAAAGCTGGTCGTACTAAGTAAATCGGTGCGATTCGTACAGGCGTTTCGTACCAGAATTCGCTTTGATAGCCAAACCACTAAATACACTTTTAAATAGGGAATTCCGTTCAATTGTCGAAATAGACAATTTGCTAATTTTCATTTCTAATTTCGCGTAATAAGGACTCACATCCGTTACATCTCCAAGTTCGTGGCGCCACCTCAGCGTTATATTGTAAACTAGAATTTATCTACTTTAAGTATCGGTAATCAGAGGGCCCTTTGTGTGATAAAAATTAAGTTCGTTTCCATTTCTTAAATGGACCCATAAAACGTATTGTGTTTGAGATTGTGACTGCAGAGTATGAATTGTTTGAGTAATTCACTATTGTTTTCGTTTGCCATTTCCATGAAGTATATGTATTCAATTTTCCAAATTAAATGTACATACAATTTAATGAAAATAATTCTTAACTGATTTTTATGTTCTTTCCTGATTTAAATGTTTTAATAAAAATAATTTGTTGAAGCTTTAAATTATTTTAATTTTTAATGAGAATAATGGTTTAATACTTTTTTGTTTTAGATGGATGAATATTTACTAAATAATTCTGTTTAAACTTAAATTTTCTGGCATTATTTCAAAAGAAATTAAAATATTCAGAATATAATGTTCAAATTTAAAAAAAGTTATACAAAGTTAGAAACAATTTGATTTTTTTATGAAAATCATTGCTTAAGGCTTCTTATATTGTGAAGTACTTAATTAATTTTTAGCGGATTAATTTTGATCACAATATTGAATGACTTAGGATTCAATTTTTATTTATTTATTTTGGAAGCTTATAAACAAATTAAATACATAATAGTCCTGATTAAAATTTAAAGAAAATATCATGTAAAAATTCTTAGAATGATTCAATGAAAATGATTGTTTAATGCTTTTTATGTTGTTAACTGATTAAATGTCTATTAATTGATTCTGTTGAAACTTTTAATTTCTGCAATTAGTTTTAAATGTTAATAATAAATTAAATTAAAAAAATAAAAGATATTAGGCAAAAATCGATTTAATGTTTCAGGGAAGGATTAAAATTTAGTTTCTTAAAATTAGGCGAAATAAATTGATTATTTATTAGAAGCTTATATATTTAAATATTGGATATAATTTGCACACAAAATTTTTATTTTAATTGAAACATTCCTATTTTAGTTACATGATTTTTCAAATGATTCTGATGTGTAATGATTTTTTCGTTATAAATACATTAATTAATTATTAGCTGATTTTTTTAATAATATTAAATTACATAAAGGTTGAATCGTAATTTCTTTTAATTAAGAAATCTCAATTAATTGTTTACTTCAAGTTTATGTAATTAATTATGGATTATAATTAGTATAATAATAGTTTGTGAAATTTTCAATCATGAAATTGAATTTTTTCTAGAAAAATGTAATAGTTAATTTTTCGGTGCCGAAATTTTTTTATTTTTAATTTAAGGCAATAGAATTTAAACAGATAATTTTGATTACATTAAAAAAAAAAAATTATATTCCTGCCAAAAGAGATGCTTTTTCAGCATAAGGTTAAAATTTGCTATCTATAACGATTTTTTCATCAAATCGAGCAATTTTATAAAAACTATTGAATTTTCAAGAAAAAAATATAAATTTTTAATAAAAAAATTTAAACTTTAACCAAAAGAAATTCATATTAACAAAAATATTTGATTGTAAATCAAATTTGATCGCCTTGTCATGAACTTACTGAATTATTAACGAAATAATAAAAAAATTCAGCAAAGAAAAAAAAATATTATAGCAGATTTTTTTAACAACAAAATTTTATTTCATCTCAAAAAACGAACTGTTATCCAAGAAGTTCTTCATAAAAAAGAGGAATTATGATCAAAATAGTTGAATATAAACCAAAAATGGGATAGTTAAATTTTCATCGAAAAAATTAATATTCAATGATGAAAAATTTCAAACAAAAAATAATAAATTTCTACTAAGAGGAGACGAATTCTAGAAGAAAAAAGGTTTTTCATAAAATAAAATTATCTTTTAAATAAATTGTTGAATTTTTTATCCAAATAGACGAATTAAGTTCAAAATAGATTATTTTAAACAAATATAATTAAATTTTTTTAAATATAGTTGAATTTTCAACTAAAAATATATATTTATAATCAAAAATGAAATAATTTGATATTTAATTAAAAAAAAATTATTTATTTATTTAATAATTTCGTAATTAATAATTAATTTTCAATGGAAAATACATCGGATAATTCTGCAACGATATATTTTATAGCTAAGTAAGAAAAATTATTTTTTAAGCAAATAATTTTATTTTAGAACTATTGAATTTTCGACCTAAGAATACGAATCTTCAACCAAAAATAAAATAGTAGACTTTGCAATAAAAAGAATCATATTTTATCCAGAAAGATTAATTATTTCGAAAAAAAGCAATTTTCAACGCTAAAATATAAATTTTCGACAAAGGTGTTTATTTCTGACCAAGTAGTTTAATTTTAAACCTAAAAAAAAAATTTATTTTAAATCTAAAACAGATGAGTTCAAAAGAAGAAGAATTTTTACGAAGATTTTATTTTGCAATCAAGGAAGAATTTTTAAACAAGAAATAAAAAAATGTAAGCAAATTTTTACATTTTTAAGCCAAAAAGGTTGACTTTTTAACAAAAAGAATTAAATTTCAACCAGAAAGATAAATTTCAAACTAAGAAGAATTATTTTCTACTAAAAAATAAAAATTTGTAACAAAATACTGCAATTTTCAAACAAACAAAAAAACTTTTATTCAGGAAATGTAAATTTAAAAAAAATAGTTGAACAGTTGATATTTGAGCCAAAAGATTTTCTTATTTCATAAAGAAAAATTTGTAACAAATAAGTTTAATTTAAAAAAAAACAGGAGGCTTTTCAATAAATAAGAATTAGATTTCTACCATAAGGATGAATTTTCAACTGAGTAATTCAAATTTTATCTAAAAGAAATAAATTTTTAACTAACAATGGAACAGAATAATTCAATTTTTCACACCAAGAATGGGTTCTCAACGAAAAAAATAATAGCAAATTTTTCAACAAAAAAGGAACAAAATTCAATCTGTGATATGAGCTCAAAGCCAATTTGAATTTTTGAAAAAAAAATAGTTAAGTCCTCGGCAAAAAAAAATTAATTTTTAACCAAACAGTGGATTTCCAAGGAAAAATAGTTATGGGAATTTTTTGGGACTCTAATAATAAGAAATTTTTTGCTTGAATATAATAAATTAATTTTCCATTCAATAAATAATATTTTTAATTTGTTTTTAATCGGGAACTTTGTTTCTCGATAACTTGATGAAAATATTTAACCAGCAAATGATGAGGCTATTGTTAATACTGATACTGTGTTGTATTTTAAATATTAATTTTATCCTCGATTAAAAAATGTTAAGACAGATGATTTTAAATTATTTTTTATTCGTAGAAACTTTGTAACAGTGAAAATTTCACTAGTTTCTTCCTGGTTTCACTGACCAGTCGTACAATTTTTCTGAACCGTTTTCAGCAATGGGGATCTACTCAATTCGTACTTGTCAAGAACTGCATAAGCCTTCTCGAGTACCTCGTTTGATGGTTCTGGTTTTCTCGTCAAAATCCAAATAATTTTCGCACTGAAAATAAATAACAATAATTTCAATAAATTTTTTAATTGTATTTTCGATAAAGAAGCAAATTATCTTTTTCACTTCAACTCTCCATAATTCAGTCAATTCTTAAAATTTTTTAATGACAGAAAATATTTTTTATGCTATTCTACGTTTATTAGAGTAAATAATATATGAATTTTATTAATTAAAAAAAAACTTATGCATTTTAAAGCAAAATATTTTTTCTCATCTCTTAAAGTTTAGATAATTAGATATATTTGGAAATAACCTTAAATTGCAACCTGGATATACCAAAAAGTCAAAATTATTTTCCACTGAAATAATTTTATTAGCATAAACAAAATTTTATGGGCAAATAAACATTTTTCATACTTTTTTTAACAACACTAAATTCTTTTTCATTAACATATAATAAAGTAGCTTCATAGACCTATTAAGGTCTAAAAAATATTTTAGACCTAACATTTATCTTTGTTATAAATAATTTAAGTTAACAAATAGAAAATTGTCATACATGCTTTTCGAAATAAAATTATTTGCTTTTAAGATGCACCTAAATTTCTGACCAAATTTGAATAAATTCCCAAAATTGTTAACTATTAATATTTTTCTTTGTTTTAAATAATTTCAATAAATAAATGGACCATTTATATCATTTTTCCATTTAAAAAAATGTTTGCTTTATAATATTCATAGTGTTACCTCCTAAAAAATGTTAAACTCCATAAAATTATTAATTCTTTAAATTTAGGTTTGTTATAAATAATTCAAATAACATGATATAAAATTTTTATATAAACTTGTAAATAGCTTATTGGACGTATTGAAATCATTAGTTTTTAGTATTCTAAGCATTCAAAAAAATAATTTTTTCAGAAAAGACAGCAAATTTTATATTTTGTAACTTAACATATTCATAAGAAACCTAACTTTTAAGGTTTAACAATTTTCTGAAGTTTTTCTTGTTCGAAAAGTTACTGCCATAATTGGAAAAAGACGCTATTTGTCAATTTATTTATTTTAACTATTTGCTTAAACAATTGTTATAAAAAAGTTCACAGTTTGGATATTTTTCTACAAGAAGGCTTAATTTTCTTACAGAATCAACTAAGAATGTGTTTTCGATAATTCTTTGCTGCAATAGTTTGCAAATTTACAAGAATAAATTATTATTATCGTAAATAATTTTTATAAACAAATGTAGAGTTTTTCTATTTTTTCTAAAAAAATTGAACCTAAACATGCAAAAATACTTAAACTCTAGATTTGTTTTTAAACATTGTTTAAATAATCAACAACTATTGTAAATTTGCAAATTATGATGGCCGAAAGTCATCAAAAAGAATTTCTTAGTCGATTCTGTGAAAAAATTTGGCGAATTCTTGGGAAAATAGCTAAACTCTGAATTTGTTTATCAAAATTGTTAAAAAAATTAATATTTCATATAAATATGTAAGGTAACGTATGAAATAATCGTTGAATTGTAATTCTAAGTTAATTTTTTCAATGTAATCAAGCCTACTGATTCAAATAGACCCAGAAAACAGAATTCGTTTCTGAAAATTGTTTAAATAATTAGTAATTATTGTGAATTTTCAAATTTATTAGCAAAAAGTCATAGAAAAGATTGAATAAAATAATAACCTTTTTTTAAAAAAAACCGAATTCTTAATTTGTTTATAAAATTAGTTTCATAACTAATAATACATGTTTGTATTATTATTGTATTATTTCTGTGAATTTGCAAATTATCATAGCCAAAAGTTATCCAAAAGAAACCCTAAGTTGATCCTGCAAAAAAATTTCACCGAATTCTTTGAAAAATAGCCAAACTCTGAATTTGTTTATCAAAATTATTAAAAAAATTAATATTTCATATAAATATGCAAGGTAATGTATGAAATAATTGTTAAATATTAATTATAAATTGATTTTTCCAATTAAATTAAGCCTACTGATTCAAATGGACCCAAAAAACCGAATTTGTTTCTGAAAATTGTTTAAATAATTAGTAACTATTGTGAATTTGCAAATTTAGTAGCAAAAAGTCATAGAAAAGATTGATTCAAAAAAATTAAACTTTTTTTTTAAAAAGTAAAATTCTAATTTGTTTATAAAATAAGCTTAATAACTAATTATACATGTTTGTATTATTATTGTATTATTTCTGTGAATTTGCAAATTATCATAGCCAAAAGTAATTGAAAAGAAACCATTAGTTGATTCTCCGAAAAAATTTCACCGAATTCTTTGAAATATAGCCAAACTCTGAATTTGTTCATAAAACTTGTTTAAATAATTAGTCATTCATGCAAATTTTTAATATACCATAGATAAAAATAGTTGAAAATTAATTTCAAGTTGATTTTTCGAATCAAATTAAGCCTACTCATGCAAATAAACCCAAGAGCGGAATTTGTTTCTAAAGATTGTTTAAATAATCAGTACTTATTCTTTTAAATTTACAAATTATCACATGAAAAGTTTATCGAAAAGACATTCGTATTTGATTTCGCAAAAAAATGAACGTATATTTTTATAAATAGACAAATTGTCAATTTGTTTATAAAAGTAGATAGATAACTGATAATACATTTTTGTATTATTATTGTATTATTTTTTTGAACTTGTAAATTACCTTAGCCCAAAGTCATCAAAAAGAAACCCTTAGTTGTTTCTGCGAAAAAATTTCACCGAATTCTTTGAAAAATAGCTAAAATCTGAATTTGTTTATAAAAATTGTTTAAATCATTAGTAATTCATGTAAATTTTTAAAGTATCATTGAAAAAACTTTGAGAAAAGTAATTTTAAGTTGATTTTTTAAATAAAATTAAGCCTACTCATGCAAATACACCCAAAAGTGATATTTGTTTCTGAAAATTGTTTAAATAATTAGCCATAATTATTTCGAATTTACAAATTATCACATGAAAAAGTTATAGAAAAGACATTCTTAGCTGACGCCGCAAAAAATTAACCATATGTTTTAAAAAATAGCCAAATCCTTCATTTGTTTATAAAACCAGTTAAATAATTAATAATACATTTTTGTATTATTATTGTACTATTTTTGTGAATTTGCAAATTATCATAGCTATAATTCATCAAAAAGAAACCCTTAGTTGATGCTGCGAAAAATTACACCAAAAATTCAAAAAAATCTTCAAAAAATAGCCGAACTCTGAATTTGTTTATAAAATTATTTGAATAATTACTAATTCATGTAAATTTTAAATGCACTATAGAAAAAAATGGTTGGAAAGTAATTTTAAGTTGATTTTTCAAAAAAAATTAAGCCTAATGATTCAAATAGGCCCAAGAAACAGAATTTGTTGCTGAAAATTGTTTAAATAATTATTAATTATTGTGAATTTGCAAATTTAATAGCAAAAAGTCCTTCTTAGTTGATTTCGCAAAAAATTGACCTTTTTTTAAAAAGTAGCCAAATTCTTAATTTCTTTATGAAATTGGTTAAATAACTAATAATAAATTTTTTTATTATTATTGTATCATTTTTGTGAATTTTCAAATTACCATAGCCAAAAGTCATTGAAAAGAAACCCTTAGTTCATTCTGGAAAAAATTTTACTAAATTCTTTGAAAAATGGCCAAACTCTGAATTTGCTTATAAAAATTGTTTAAATAATGAGTAATTCATGTAAATTTGCAAAGCACTATAGAAAAAAATGGTTGAAAAGTAATTTTAAGTTAATTTTTCAAATAAAATTAAGCCTACTCATGCAAATACACCCAAAAGTGGTATTTGCTTATAAAAATTGTTTAAATAATTAGTAATTATTATTTCGAATTTAAAAAATATCACATGACAAAGTCATGGAAAAGACATTCTTATTTGATTCTGCAAAAAAGTAACCACATATTTTAAAAAATAGACGAATTCATAATTTGTTTATGAAATGAGTTAAATAACTAATAATAATTTTTTTTATTATTACTGTATTATTTTTGTGAATTTTCAAATTACCATAGCCAAAAGTCATTGAAAAGAAACCCTTAGTTCATTCTGGAAAAAATTTTA
>JAAAKG020144302.1:0-11152 GCA_010014905.2 Druon quercuslanigerum
TTAATATTATTTATTTTGTCTTTAACTTTAATTTCATGTTTATTACTGAATATTTAAACAATTTTAGTCTTTTATCAATTATCAAGCAATATTTGAACTCGCATAAACGAAGAACAAATATAAAATACTTAATATTAATGTAAAATATTATTTAATTTGTTTTTAACTTTAAATTAATTTTGAAAGAATTCCAAGGCATTTTTAATAGTTTTTAAGAATTTCAAGGTATTTTAGGACATCTTAAAATATGTCAGGAATTTTCAATATATTAATCGCCCCACGCAGTGCCATATTAATTTCCCAGATTTTTGGTTGCGCTTATATTAATTTATTTATAGTTGTGTTTTATTTTTCTTCTCACAGTTACACGTGTTGTAAAGCATCTATTTTTGAGGTTAATTTTAGGCTATGTATCCTCCTCATGCATACAATGGATTTCGGATATTATTCCTGGGCACTTATCGTTAATTTATTAATCTATCTTCCTTTCTCACTTGAATAATAAGTATTGTGATATTTTTATTTTTGAGATTACTTTTACATTGTATGTTCTCACTTGCCACTTGTCTTATTTTACGTGTGACGTGTTTCGTTTTGAGGTTAGTTATACAAAAATCTGTCACTTTCTCGACTTTTTAGCATTCTATTTCTCATTTAGAGTGGTATAGACCCACTCTTTGCAAAGTGTTTTAAAATTTAAGCATGCTAACCATGAAGAACGACTCGAGAATACCGCTTTGCACCAACCATTCTAAAATCAGCCATTTTAGAATTCTAAAATATTAGAACGATACTCGAGAATAGTACCCCAGCCCCATGCCACTTTTCTGGAGGCCTGTAGAAAATATTTGTCATGAGTGTTGACGGAAGCCGTATGGCGGCGCCACCTATGCAGTTGGCCGATAATTCAAATATTACAAGGGAAAAGTCTTTAAAAAAAAGTTTTGTTAAATAAAAATAATTTTGTGGTTGTTCTGGGTAAAGGATTTTAAGACTTTCTTAATCTTTTCATTTAAAAATATTTTGCGAAAATCGTAAAATTCACTGATTTTAGGCGTAAATTCCAAAACATTCCAACTAATTAGAACAAATTATTATTTATGCACAGTGTATTAAATTTAATTTTAATGCTGTGGGGCTTATTGTATTCTTCAAAATATTCTCTATAAATCTCATTGGTACGTTCTTATTTAAAAAATGTTATTTATGAAAACCTATTGTTTACAACAATAACAATTTTATAAGCTCTCAATCAAATAATTTTAATAAAAACGTACCAATGACATTTACAGAGAATCTTTTATGGAATAATATAAGCCCTATAGCATTAAAATTAAATAAAAGTTGCAACTTTTACCTAAAGTGAAAAAGAAAAACATTAAACCCTAAAAACTATTTTTAAATAAACAATGAAAATTATGAAATATTTATCACAAAAAGTTAACTTTGAGTTCTTTTCGAAAACTAGTCTTAAGTTTTAAGTGAAATTTAAAAGCTTTAAAACAATTTCGAAAGTTTTCAAAATAATAAATAAATTGTCTTAAAATTTATCGGAAAATTTAGAAGATTATAAGGTAATTTAAAATAAATTTTAATGATATTTTAAAATTTTCAAAAAAATTGGAGTCAGTAAAAAATATTTTCCCAAATTCTAAAAGTCCTAAGCATCTTTTAAAAAGGCTTGAATTTCTCATAATATTTTTTGAAATCGTATAAATTAAAAAATTTCTTTTAATTCTTCTAGATTTTTTTCTGACATGTCTGAAATATTCAAAAATCTTTTTTTTAAATCTATTTTATAAAAAAATTTCACATTAAAGAGTTCGTTATTTAATAAAATTGTAATAGAAAACAATATTTTATGATTGATCATATTCCTTGTTTGTAGTATATAGATATATCTAATAATTATATTTATTATCTAGTAGCATTATATTGTAAGACAGTAATATAAAAAAATTAATTCTTCATCACTATATTTAAAAATCTTCAATATCCGGGACTAATACAAAATAACAAAAAAATGAATAGTCAAATTAAATATTAGCGAACAAAATTGCCGAAAATTTAAATTGACCAATTACAAATAGACCGAATTATAAAATAAATAAATTGCTAAATTCCCATAAATATTTCTATTCCTGAAATTTAAATTTGCCCAAATTTAAGATTACTGAAAACAATTAATAAATGATTAATTGATTTTTAATTAAATTGTTTGCCTCATTGATAATTTCATAAATAGCTGATCAATTAATAATCAATTAAATATGTTCAGCAATTCTAAATTTGGAGAATCGAAATGTTTGTGGGAATTTAATAATTCGTTTATTTTATAAGTCGGTCTCAAAATCGGTGCATTTTAGTTTGGGATATTTTTAAATTCGGAATTTTATTTTTTGCCAATTAAAAATCTTATCGGTATTTGAAATTTTGGAAATTTCATAATTCGCTAATAATATATATTTTCGGCAATTTTTAAAATTAATTTGTGTATTCGTTATTTATTTTTGTATTATTTTTAATAGGTTCTGAATATGCATGAAATTTGTCTGTTTGCATTACGTGGATTATGCCGCTTTTTCTTATATTAAAAAAATAATAAGTAGGTACATAAGTCTCATTTACTACCTGACTATACACTGTGAAGAATGTTTATTTTATAATTTTTATGCATTTTTAATGGCACTGCGTGGTTTTGCAGAGCAAAGTTACTACTAGCGCCACCACACGGCGATTTTTAACTATCTTGATACAATTGGAAATTAACCAGAATTAAACATTTGGATTGAATGAGTGTTCATGCTTTTACATATATAATTATAATTATGATTAAAAATAAACATATTATCGAGCTTATACATTATTTTTATGCACGAAGAAAAATGGAAGGTTAATTTGGCCGTCTAGATGTGCAGATAGGCCATATTAGAGGGCACCTTTAGGACAGCCCTCGAAGATGGCTAAAGCGATCATATGGATGGATAAGTCGACCATATGTATGGATCATTCGGCCATATAGAAGGACTGACTGGCTCTCTAAATTTATATCATCTAACTCTGACCATCCATTTTTCTCCGTGTAAAGATTGCTCAATTTTGAGGTTAAATGTAAAAAGATATTTACTTCACTTGAACAAAACCTATAGTTCATTAAAAAATATATATTCAATGTAAAAAAGAACTTTACTTAATTTAAACACGAGATTTATTCAAACTTACCAAAACTTTATCTGAACCAAATAAATGAAGCCAAACAACAATTTTCTTTGCAACAAACCAAACATTTTTTGACCCTATATCACAGAAATAATTGATTCGATTCAAATAAATATTCTTCTCAGTGTAGATTTGTGTAAAATTTAACTTTTTCTCCGTTTTTGTCAAATATCTAGGTTTTGAGATTCCAACTTGTGCATTTAAAGGTTGAAAAAAATCCCGTTTTCTCCTAACTTTTTTCAAATTATATCGCCAGTTATGTTTAATGATGGAAAATTATCTTTCAATATTTTTTATAGATTTTATAAACAAATTATATAAACCAATTCCCAGCGCGGACAATTAAAGGCCGAAAGATATCGCTTTTTCTCTTAAATTTCCTCAAACAGAACAAAATATTTTTCCCTTAATTTTTCCTTAAATGATGTCGCCAGTGATGTTTAATGATAAGAAATTATAATCCGATATTTTTTATTAATTTTACAAACAAATTATATAATCAAATTTATCTATATGGCATGTTAGAACAATCAGCTAATCCTAACTTTACATGACGTATGACCTGAAGTTAGCTGGGGAATTTGTGCGAAACAAAAGACAAAACTTTTTCTTTTGTTTTGCATGTATTAATGAAACATTCGTTTAATTTACGTGTTCTAAGAAAAAATTGTTAAAACATTTATTCAAAAATATAAAATAAAAAAATCTCATGAGTAGACATCATTCATTTGTTGGCAAATACAAAATTTACATAAAAGGCGATTGATCTGAAGTTAGCCAGGTAATGCGTGCGAAACAAACGACACAACGTTTTCTTTTGTTTTGCATGCATTAATGAAATGTTCTTTTGATTTACGTGCGTTAAACAACAAATTTGTTTTCAAAATTAATTAAATATATAAAATAACCAAATATCACGAATAAACATCATTGGCGACATCATTTTAGGAAAATTAGAAGGAAAAAGGATTTTTTCCACCTCTAAATGCCCAAGTAGTAAATTTGTTAATATAATTTGTTTTTAAAATTAATCAAAAATATCAGATGATAATTTTCTATGATCAAACTTCACTGGCGACATAATTAGAGGAAAAATTAGAGAAAGAGTGATTTCTTTCTGCCTTAAAGTGATCACACTAGTCATTTGTTTATCAATTTGTTTATAAAATTAATTATAATATCGGATGACAAATTTTTATGATCGAGTATTATTTTTCCGAAGAAAGCAAGTAATTTTAAGACGAAATTAGGCAAAAAAAAACGAAAAAATCGAGTTTTCGTCACTCTTTGCATTAATATAAGGGTTAAAACGAAAAAACTGCAGAAATTAGGCCACATAAATCTCTTTAAATTTTAATTATAAATTTTTCTGTAAATTTTTAGTTTGTATGCACGATAACATTCAAAATAATTTTAGATTGGATTGGCCTTAGGTATATTTTTTAACTGTATTAAAATGAAGTTCAAGTTTACAAGCCAGCCATTTTGGATAACAATTTAAAAAGTGGGAGCATTTTCAAAATTTTTGAGATCAGTTTTTTTAGAATTTTTCAATTCTATGTATGGTTAGTCATAGTATTTTAACAGAAGAACAATTTATTCTAATGACTTCGTTCAATTAAAAAAATTACCAGAGTTATATCATTCAGAAATTCCAAACACGATTCAAGATTATCGTAACAAATTTGGTTATTTTCTGGAAAGTCGAAAATTCAAATTTTTATTTTACAAAAAATAATGTAAAATAAAAAATTCAATTTTGCAGTCCAACTATGCATGATACGACAACAGATGGATCGACAAAAATTGTGTTCCCAAAAAAGATCTAAAAATTTGTTATGATTTACTTTTTGATAGACCTCGTAGTTTTCGTTTTATTCATAAAAAACAGCATTAAAAATCAAAAAATTAAATTTTTAGACAAACGACGTAAGCTACAAAAAAAAAAACAATGACAAAATTATTTCTACCAAAAATAGCTACAAATATGTTAATAATGTTTTTTGATCGGATGAATAATTTTTGCCTCCGTTTTTTCAATTTTGTTTTTATTCTTGTTATCAAATAAACAAAATTATGAAAAATCGGCCATGACAGTTTGATACAAAATTTTATTAGCTTTCATTTAAAAAAAAGATTAAAATCGGATAATACTTGTCTTCTGAAAATCAATTTGTCCACGTATGTTTTTTTTGCCCCACTGTGCGACGGACGGACGGACAGACAGATGCCATCGCGAAAACTTGATTTTTGGATTCAGGGTCTTCTGAACACAACAAATATACGCCCACCAGTTATGGACGCATCCAGCAGTTACTAGATAACGATACAATCTCACTATATTTTCAATGAGATACGCGGCATGACAAATCTGTATAATTCTTACGTTTTTATCATGCATTCCAAAGCACCAGATATCACATTGTCATGGGGAACTACAATCTTCATCCCGGAAACGTCAATCATCGATAATCAGCATGAGAATCGTAGTAGAGATTCTGTAGGTGAGTTCCCGAGTAAACATTCTTCGACTTGAGTTCGACTTGGCGACGTCCTGCGTTCGTCTCCAAGAAATCGATGTCCGGCTGCGTCTCAAAACTGAGTAGAGACGTAAGCCTTCGTCTTACTTTTATGGTCACGAGAGGTAAGGTAGAATTTACTTGTCTCAAGTCGAGCCTTGTCTTGGCTAAGACGACATTTGCTTGTCCCAAGACGAGCCTTGTCTTCGCTAAGATGGTCGTCGTAAACTTGACTCAAGACAAAACTTTCTCGTTTCAGAAATTTGATTAAAATTGATGATTGAAAAATGAACTACAATCTTCATCCAGGAAAAGTCAATCATCAATAATCAGCATGAGAATTGTAGTAGAGACCCTCTAGTGAGCTCCCGAGTAAAAATGATTCGACTTGAGTTTAACTTGAGTTTCATTTGAGTTTGACTTAAGTTCGACTTGGTGATGTCTTGAGTTCGTCTCCAAGACATCGATGTCTGGTTGCGTCACAAAACTGAGCCGAAACGTAAGCGTTCGTGTTAATTTTATGGTCGCGAGCGGTAAGACGTACTTTACTGGTCTCAAGTCGAGCCTTGTCTTGGCTAAGATGGTCGGCGTAAACTTGTCTCAAGACGAACTTTTCTCGTCTTAGAAATGAGATTTAAATTAATGAATGGAAAATGTTTAATTATTAATTTAGTTATTTTTAATAAAAGAAATTACGAAATTACGAAAGTTTTCTTAAAAAAAAAAAAATAATACAAATGAAAAAGAGTGAATAAATTGATTGAATATATTTATATATTGTATAAAAATATACAAGAATGTTTAATCATTAACAAAGATTAGCTTTTATGACAGTCAGAATGACCCTTTTTGTTAGGACAAGTATACCGTCGAAGATATTAACCACTCATCTTGGACTCAAAAAATTCGAATCAAGACATAAATGTATGTCTTCAATACATAGAAACTTGTCTCCAAGACCTGAATTGAAGTCCGGCTCCATCTCAAAACTGAGACATGCTGAAATCGAACTTTTCGACTTCAGAATGTCTTGATTGGAGGCAATTCAAGTCGAAACCAAGTCGAAGAATATTTTAAATATCAAAATGAGGAAGAATATAACATGAAATATAAACATATCAAAACTTTATAAAATATATAAAAATAGAAATATTTAGAAAGAGTAAATTGTTCCATATTGTGTTTAAATTCTTTTTTTTGTTTGTTGAAATTTCAGGTATTATTATGAATATTCGTGTTCTTTAGAACTATATATAATAATTTTTTTTTGAAAATATAATTATTTTGTTATAAATTCGTTTTGAGTTAAAAAATAATTATTTCCATTGAAAATTTAACGGTTCCTTTTTAGTTCAAAATTTATCTTTTATAGCTGAACATTCATGTATTCTGTTCAAAATTTATCTTTATCAAAATTTATTTATGTGAATGAAAATGGACTTTTTGGTATAAAAATAATCTTCTTAGTTGGAAATTCGTCTTTATAGTTAGAAATTCAACCATTTGGTCAAAAATTCATTTGTTGGGGGAAACATTCATAATTTTCGTTGAAAATTATTATTTTTTTTTTAATTTATATATTCAGTTGAAAATTTATATATTTAGTGAGATTCGATTTTTTTGCTACAAAAGTAGTCTCTTTGATTGTAATTTTATCTTTTTTGTTAGAAGTTTAAACTATTTAGTTAAAAATTCAGTTTTGGCGTAAAGATTTATAACTTTCATTGAAAATGTGTCTTTTTGGGTAGAAAATTTTTCTTTATGGTTAAAATTTCATAAATTTTGTCAAAGATTCGTCTTTTTTATAAAAAATTGATCTTTTTGGTTATAAGTTGAACCGTTTGGTTAAAAATTTATGTTTTTGTAGAAAAATTTCTAATACTCCAACACGCCCCTCAAAAATTAATCAACAATTATTTTTATCCTAATATTATATTCTAATATACATTGTTTCTGCAGAAACATTACAAACAATATGTAAATTAAAAACGTTGTAGAATTTGTTTATTTATGTCTTACGGTCACATAAAATTAAAAACAAAACAGAGCTTTCCCTCAAACACTCCATTTATTTTTAAACATAAACTTTCCACTACGTTTCAGCATCACTGCGTGCCTTTTTCAAATTATCTGAATTAAAATAATAAAATGTATAATATAATAACAATTTAAATATTACTAATTTAAATATGCATAAATAAGAAAAACAAAAACAAAATACCTTCATTAGATTAGATATTTTAGAGAAAACCAAACAATCCACTTTTGAAGTCAATACATGTCAAATTATTGTCAAGTTAAAATGCGTTGTTCTCGTTTTAAAAGTTTAAAAGTATGGCTCCAAGCACACGTAAGTATAAATATAAGTTAGAAAGAACTTCATAAAAAATTGAAGATGCTTTTTCATTTCCTGAATCGACAGATGAGGAAGGACGAATCTGAACTAAATCAATTTTTTTTTTGAAGAAGAAGAAACGTTATTTGTTTAAAAGAAATGTAGTTCAAACTAACAAAGACGACATTAATTTATTATGCGTTGATAAATTTTATTGATATTTAAAATTTCAGTTTGCAAATTGATAGAAATATTGCGATATTTGTTTATAAATATAGATTCAATAATACGTTTTTGATAAGTGTTTTTTTCGGAATCTAATATTTTAATATTACTAAAATGCTATCACTGTCCTTTATCTTCAATAAATAGTTACCTAAATTACTGTTATTCATGAAATAAACGCTTATATGATTTTTTTAAATATACATCGTAAACGTTCAGAAAGACCTTTCATATACGGTAAAGTAACTTTTAAATCAAATTTATTGTGAGCATTAATACATTTGTTTTTATTGTTAGTGCTGTCATAAATTTCGTGAACGCGTTCTGTAAGAATTTCATTAATCAAAGGAAGAGGATAGTTGTTGTATGATAATGTTGTTTTTAATTGATTTAAATTTTCTTTTCGAAATTGAATGTCACTGAATTTGACACATCTATATACTAAACTTTTTATTAAACCGACTTTATCACAAAATAAATTGTGTGAATTAAAATTAAGATATCGCCAAGACCAGGACGGTTTTTTAAACCAGTTTGTTTGTAAATCACCATTTAAAGCTTTAATTATTTGTAAATCAAGGTAGTTTATAACATTATTTATTTCAACTTTGTAGATGAATTTAATGCAATCCTCTATACTATTAAACACATTTACAAAAAGATCAGTTTTATCAAAAGGAACAATTGCTATGATATCATCAACATATCTCTTATATAGGACAGGTTTAAAGTCTAATAATTCAAGTTCTCTTTTCTCTAAACTGAATCTGAAACTACCGGAGATAAGGGCGAGTCCATACGGCAACCTGATATTAGTTTATAGAATTTGTTATTAAAGGAAAAACCGTACCATGGAAAACTGTTCTTGTTGCTATAATTAATTAATTATTAGTTATTTTTGTTAATTTACGATTAAAATTGATTTTTTCCTCAATGCAATCTAGAGCGAGATCAAGTGGGATGCTATCAAACATTGACAAAATATTAACGAAACTATTTAGTGAGTTTTAGATGCGTTAATGTTTTAAAGAATATCTTTAAGTTGCCAACTATTTTTTAAGACTAGCGAGTGTTTTGTGAAACTGGTTTCAGGATATTAGACATGTGTTTCGATAAATTATAAGTAGGAGAGCCAATAGTGGAAACAATCTCCAACTTAAATTTGATTTCTTTGAGAGAGGATCTTTGGGAGAGCATATGCTTTTGCAACAACATTTATTTATTACATTATTACATTATTACATTTATTTTTCATTGTTAGAACCAAACTAGTTTTTATATTATTATATAGAATATCATTTTAAAGAATAGTTTCAATTGTTTGATTGAAGTCATCCCTATTAGCTGCAACGATTTGATTGCCCTTGTCAGCTTTGACAAAAATTAAATCTTTATATTCATTTTGAAACTTTTCAACTAACTTGATTGATTTTTCTACATTTTTGAATTTATTTATGTTACTGTGATTTGAAACTAATTGAGTGACAGTTTTCCGAATGTTAAGTTTTAAATCAAAATCGTCAATATTTTTTATGGAATTCTCAATATTAGCAGCCAAACTATTAACGGGAATTTTATTCACATTAAAAGGAACGCTGAAATTGTTTCCCAAAGCTAAAGTGTCAGCAACCTCATCTGGGTCTTCAACATGTGATAATTTTTTGAAACATCTATTTATTCTAAAATCGTTAATATCTCTATTAAAAATTATCATCTCGTTTTATAATTTTTTAATATTTTTTACTAAGTTTTGAATTTCTAATCGGAGACATTTTGTTTGAAATTTAAATTTAATTTTTTTAAACTTAGAGGATAAATTATCGTTTAAATTGCAAAAAAAATACTTGCTCAGATTGAAACGGTTCAGTATAATTGGGCAAAATATATTCAGAAAGATATTAAGAGTGGGTGAAAAATAAAATTAATACGCTATTGACTAACTGACAAATTCCGGGCCGAAAGAGTTATACAGATCACACGTAACATTACAAGAAACAGAAACGGTTGCGTGCGCAACCACTAATAAGGAGGGACATACGAGTCGGCGAGACTAGGACCTCTCGCACTTACCATGATCCAAGAACTTACGGTCCCGCAACTTGGTGGTACGAAATAGGTTCTAGCCGCGTCTTGTAAAGCGTCCTCCATTTTGATTACTGTGACAACGCATAGACGCTTTCCTGAGAACGATTTAAATATTTCGTGTCATGATGTAGCGGAGCGTTTCTCAAAGTTACGTACTCCAAAATACAAATAATATTAAATTTAATATACCATTGTATGTTAAAATGTTATATACATTCATGCTGATCACTTACAAGAAAAATCAGATAATTCCAGTTTTCACAAATTAAAAAAGAAGTTTAGCAGTAATTTTTGATTCTGCATAATAAAACATGATACATTCTACAAGTTGATCAAAAATAAAATTCGATTTTAAATCTCAAGCGAATTTTTGAAAAAGTTTCACATGTACGTTGCCCTTTATTTATAAATAATAATTAAGTCGGTGAATTTTAGATTATTACTTTATTTGCGAATATTCGACAAGCTTTAAAGAAAAGAAAGCATTTTGAGTTTTTAGGCAGACTGCTTTATCGACCTGTATATTAAATTTAATACACATGTATATTAAATTCACTAAACCAATGTGTGTTACATTTCAGTAGCGGAAGTGCATATTTGCTTCACACACATGTGTATTAAACCTCGTATAGATTTTTCTAAGAGTGTAGACAATACGAATTTGGTTAATATATGTTTAATTTCTTGCAGATATATAGTTTTACATTTAGTAGAAATTGTACATTTGAAACTATTAACCCTTAAAGGACAATTAGGGTTCACTGTAACC
>JAAAKG020144303.1:0-11152 GCA_010014905.2 Druon quercuslanigerum
GTTTGTGAAAGTTATTTTATAATAAAGGTTTTCTTTAACAGGCTTGATAAGGGACTGTACTAAGTCCGAAACGTCGCTAATTTAAAAATTAAAACTATTTTCTCTCATTCTTGGACCTTATAAACCGGAAGCTATATATAATATGTAATATTATTTTAGAAAAATAATGATTTAGTAATTTATGATTTCTGTAGTGATGTATCTGGACGAAGCTGTCCACATAGGGTATACCGGAGTAGAAAAAACCATAGCAGGGGTACAAGCGTCCTTGCAAATAAAATCGTTATTCCTTAGCTATTTTAATTTTTCCTTACATTAACTAAATCTATCTTGCATTAAAAAGGGTACCATGGACGCAACAAATCTTGAAATTTTAAGTAATAAAAGAAAAATTGTGTAGAAAACAGTTTTCTGATCTCAAACAATGGAAGATAAGCTGGTCGGAATATAGCGTTTGCAACATTATTTTAAGTACTTATGCTGTACAAATTTGACAATCTGATAGATAAAAAAACATTATTACAGCAGGTAATTATGAAAATTTAATATTATGACAGTCCGAAATATATTAAATTTAAAAAATAGTTGTTGCTTCTTCACCGGGGCAGTGGCGATCAACAAATTAGTTGACAAATGTTTGGATATGGTAACTCTACCATAATCTTATATTCCGAATCTTCTGTTATTTTGTTCTCTAAACTGTTTTCTATACACATGATTTTTAATTTTCAAGTAAATTTTTGAGATTTGTGTTCATAGCACCAATTTTATAACAAAATAGATTTATTTAATTCAAAGCAGAATGAAAATCGTTAATAGTCCCGGTTTACCCTATACAAATATTTCGTTAGAAACGTAAAACTATAACTTCGAACCCAACCTGACCTGAATCGTTTGAGCTCAACCCGAACTACAATCTGTCCAAAAAATGTAGATATCACAAAAGAAAGGTTAAATAATCTCATTGTATTACGATAATTTTAAATACATAAGTTTGAATGGTCATTATTCTTTGAAAATACTATGTATAAAGCATATATAGTTTTTCCGTATGGGAAATTTATCATTGTGCACAGAAAGGATTAAAGAAATTCATATATGTTTGCAGAATTTTTGTAATGTATTTTTTTATCCTTTTAATTTATCCTTTTTTATCCTTTTAATTTATCCTTCTTTATCCTTTTTTTATCCTTCTAAAGTTTTCACTACGATCTATACAAAAATTGAGGTATCTACATTTTTTGCACAGTTAGTATACTTATATGTTAAAAATTTCTTTACGCAATTTTACTCTAGGTACCATCTGATCTCTATACAACTACGTAATATCGAATAACATATAACAAAGGTAAATATTAATATTATACAATTTATACACAAACTTGACGAATTATACCTTCCAGATAAGAGTTTTGCGTAATTCAAATTCTTCCAAGATAATGTCAGCCTATTTTGTAAAATGATTTTGTGAACTAAATTTTCTTCAAAATGGTTCATCAAACGATGAAGATTAAATCGTATCATGGGGAAAAGTTCATGCTGATAAATTTTTCCTTTAATGCTTTTAGGTTTAACTCTTTTCAGGCAAAAATGATTGAAATTAGACATTTTTCCTATTCTCTTTTAGAAAGAAGTACCGCTATGAAGCAAAATAATATCAATTTTTAAGATTAGAAGGAATATAAAATAATATAATAAAATTAAAAAGTATAAATATAATAGGTGTATATGATATTACTATATATTTACTAATAGAATCAAGAAACATCGTCATGGTGAAAAATAGAGTAACAGTAACGATTTTCATATTCACTAAATACAGACTGCCTTTTCAAAAATTCGATGAAGAAATAAATGTTCTACAAGATATGTTCCATTAAATTCATGCTGTTCACTTTTATGGAGTATTTTTATTTAATAAACATGTTTATTCCTTTTCAAACAAAATCTACAACACTCATCCAACTTCAATAAATCCCAAAAATAAAAATTATTGTAAGATTTAGACTGTTTAAACTTTAGACTTTTATAGCGCAATATTATAGAATAATAAGATAAAATTAAAAGATCATATATATTGTACCGAAAATTTATTCTCGGCCGGTTTTATGGATTTCATAAACTTATGATAATATAAATTAAATCTTAAATCTTATGATAATATTACAGAAGATTTTAAACTCAAAAGAAAAAAATGCTCCTTTTCTTTCACTTTTCCATATTTAAGGAGTAAAACTGCGAATCAAATAAAAAAAAGAACAAAGGAAAAGAATGATGGGAGTTTGGAGGCTACTTTTTTTTTTATTTGGATGTTTTTGGTTCTTTAAGTATACTTTTTTTAAATTCTAATAATTTTGTTACAACGTTTTCATTTATTTTAAACCTCAATGAGATTGCTTTATAATAATTTAAGAAGAGCTACTTTATTTTATTAAAAAAAAGAAAGCTACAAAAATCGGAGATTTTAAAACCGGAACATCATAAACAGTTTCTTTTTAGTTTTTTTTTTGGTTGAATTCAACTGGTTTGGATTGAAATCAACAATTTTATTTGAAAATTCAAGTACTTGGCTGAAATTTGAACACTTTTGTTCAAAATGCATTTTTGTTTGTTTTTGTTTTTGGCCCTTTTTGGTAGAAATTTAATCTTGTTGTTTAAAATTTCATATTTTTAGCTGAAAACTTAATCATTTGGTTCAAACTTCATATTTTTGGTTAGAGATTTATAATTTTGGTTAAAAATTATCATTTCTTAGATTGAATTACTATAAAAAACCCATAAAACATTTTTATCCAAATATTTTTTACCTTGTTGTGAAAGAATTACATTTTTTTAAGAACTGGGTTATTACAACAAAAAATATATCAAAGAAATTAGTGCTTTACAATTGTCATAATATTTTTTAAATTAGGAATGTAATGTATGAACAATTTACATGCTGAAAATTTCTCCAGTTCCTATTTTATAGTTTTATTTTGTTTTGAGTATACTAATTTTAACTAAACAATATTTCAATTAATTCTAATTCAGTTCTATAAATCTTGAATTGGAGAATATGTACATTTCAATTGTAATTACGCGCCAAATTTCGCAGTCATTCCTGTTATCTCATTGACTGCCTAGATTTATGATCCGGTTCGATTCCGGCTGTTGCGAACTGATCTGTGAACTTACACCTGTAAGAAGAAGTATGAATTTATACATATTAAAAGTTAAAATATATTAAAAATTTTCTTTACGAACAGACAGTCAATTTTAAAATTTATCGAACCTTTGAGGGATCATCCATAAATTACGCAACAGCTATGGTGAGGGGGGTGGTTAAGGAAAATTTTAAGATAAGTGACTTGTAGAGGGTAAATTGATACTATTACGTAATATTTTAAACAAAATAACCGTCTAGGGAATCCATCTATTCAAAATTAGAGTCTGTAACGTTATAAAGTTGAATAATTTTAATATGAACAATTTTAATAAGTTTATAAAAACTTAATAACGGTACTTAAGATGCATTAAAGGCTTATTAAAAGGTTTATTTAAAATCTTATTTAAAGGCTTTGAATAAGGTATTTCATGAATTTTTCACGATCTCACATAATTTCATAGAACTACAAATATTTCAAGAGATTTCAAGGAATACCCTCAGATTTTGCATACGTTTATGGGAGTTCAAGGCATTTTATAATATTGTAATTAAATATTTTTAAGGAATTAAAGAAATTCCAATAGATTTAAAAAGATTTAAAAATATTTTAAGGCATTTTAGGTCAGTTTAAGGAAGCTGTCGGATGGCAGATTGGATAAGACTTACTTTGCTGTGCAAAGAGGTCCGCTTCGTTCACTACGCGATGGGGTACGCCTGATATCTGTGAGGTTTATTTCTAGAACGTTGGAAACAACGAAATACACCGAGATCTAAATACTCGGTAAAGGTGGCCAGATTTAGTGTAGTGCCTTGAGAAATAAAACAAACATTTTTTAAAAGCTTTATCAAATCTCAAGTGATTTCAAACGATTTAAAATTATTAAGGGTATCGTAGATAATTGCAGGGTTTTGAAGGGGATTTTTTCGGATTGTATAAGCTTTCCGAGAATTTCAGTATTTTTACAGAATTATAAAGGCTCTCAAAAAGGTATTTTATGAATTACCCAGGATCTCAAAGGATTTCATTGGAATTGAAGAATTTTAAAACATTTCAAAGCTTTCAAAAGTTTTTCATATGTCAAGGTATTTTCAAAGATTTTATAGAATTTTAAAGATTATAGGATATTTTTAAAGGTTCTAATCCAAGGAATTTTTAAACGTTTAAAGAATTTGCAAAGGGTTTGGAATATTTCAGGGAATTTCAAAAGATTTCAAAGTACTGAAAATATTGTAGGGTGTTTTTAAGGGTTCTAAGGAATTTTTAAGAGATTTCAAAATTGTCAAAGAGTTCATAAGATTTCATGCAACTTCTCGGGCTATTATAATATTTTAATTAAATTTCAGAAATTTTATTCACAAGAATTAAGAGATTTCAAATATTTTAAGACATTCCAAATATTTTAAAGGTTTTAAATAATTTTCAAGATATTAGGATATTTTAAAAGAATTCAAGGAATTTTAATTGATTTCAAAAGATTTTAAGAGAATTCAAAGAATTTTAAAGATTTTAGGGGTTTTAAAAAAATTCCAAGGATTTTTCAAAAGCTGTACAAAATTTCTAGAGATTTCAAAATTATTTGAAGTTAGTCAGGCTATCTTAAAGAATTTACAGGAATTTTCTATCGATTTGTCAAATTTCACGGAACTTCCAGCCACTTTAATGCTTTTATGCGATTTAAAAAATGTCATGCGATTTTTAAAAAGAGAATTGTAACCGATTTAATAAGCTTTCCGAAGATTTCAATTATTTTATGCAATTTTAAAGACTCTCAAAAAGGTATTTCCCAGGATCTCAAACGATTTCATATGACGTCAAATATTTCAAGGGATTTTTAGGAATTTCAAATATGTCAAGGTATTTTCAAAGATTCCAAAGAATCTAAGGGTTTAAAACATTTTTTTAAATTAGATTTTAAAATAAATATAGGAATTTTAATAAATTAAAAATATGTTTCAATTTTCTAAATTGTTTAAAAAATATAAGCCAGAGTGATTTGATCAGAATATTGTGATAATTGTATACTCGCATTTTATATTATCTCTGATTAGTGCTTATTATGATCGCAAAATCGTTATTTAAAATGTTTAGGTTATTTTAGGTCACGTTTAACTGTCCAAAATATACGCAACCATTAATAAATAATTGGACATATGTACTGGTAATTTAAAAAATTGATAAAAAATTAATTTTTTAGTATATTTTATTTAATAAGAGCTGACTGAAAATATTTAGAACAATTAAGTGATGTAAATAGGGTATGAGAGTCTAAATCACTTTATCACGATTTGTTAAATGGGGGCGGGGAGGTGTAAAGTAATAGAAAAAAATGCGCTACGTAAGTTATGGATGGCTCTTAATAACAAAATTGTAAAAAATCATTTACTTTAAATTGAAGCTCAAACAAAAAAACGTATATAAATTGTATTAAATAAACAATTCAAACCTAAACAATTGCATTTAAAAGTGTGATTAAATATATTCTTAAATAGTAATTAGCCATGATTTTATTTTTGTCGATTTTATAAATCTTTAAAAATATTTTTTAATTTTAAACTCGACTGTACGTAGAGAACATGCTTAAACTCTAATCTCAACCTTTCAGTTTACTTTTACTGTTTACTGACTAAATCTTATAATTTAATATATTCTTTATGCTCGATGGTATGCTTTGTTCCAAAATAAAATTATGACTACATTAACAATTATAACTGAAATCAACTCTTGAATTGAAGCAAACCTTATTGAGATTATATATTAGAAATGAAAAATGCACTTTGAAATAATTTATGTATATGATATTTTTATATTTACCAATAGAATTAAGAAAAATCGCCATTTTTCATAATAGGGTAACAATAACGATCTTCATTTTTGCTAAATGCAGGAAACTGCCTTTTAACAAATTTAAGAGGACTGTATCTCAATAATGTTCTGAAGGATGTTTTATCACAGAGAAGCTCATTTTTTCGAGCTATTATTATTTCATAAGCCTGTTTATTGCTTTTCAAATAAAAATTTACAAAAAGAATTCAATTTTAAGATAAAAGGCATATATGCATATTACTTTACTGTATAATTTATACTGAAATAAACTCACTTTCATAACGCAATGGAAAGATTTTAATGCCTTCGTGTACTAATATTTCATTTGGAATATTCAAATTAAGGAATTCAATTTGGAATGCATTTTAATTTTTCTACAAAGTTTGCATTTTAATTCTATGATAATTTTAGAAATCTCAGAATTTAAAACAAAAGTCAAAATGAAAAAAGCAAGTACTTAATAAAGTGTGAAGGAAAAGCAAGCATCTTTAAATTCTCTTTCTTCTTTTTTCGCTTCTCTTTTTTGGGGAGGGAAAAAATATAGAAGAAAAAAAGAAATAGGAAAAGAAGTAAGAAAATTTGGAAATCGCTATCTGTTTATTTTGATTTGATCACTCTTAAAATTGTTTATTTTCGACGAACATTTGTTTCTCTTCTATTCGTACAAAATTAAAAAAAAATGATTTTCGTCAGTCATAACTTATTTTCCAGAGCACTTGGCGTCATTTATGAATCACGCTAAGAAAATTTAATAGGTAAAATTTTATAAATAAATAACTATATTTTGTGATAATTGATTTCTTATTAAAAATGAACTGAAGGTTATGACGTTTTTTTGGCCAATCTAAAATTCTAATCAAAAATAAGAATGAAAAAATATATATATATTTAAAAAAATTTCGAATACACTGTAGTCATGAAAAACTCACTGTAATGTAGAAAATAAGATTATTGTAAATTATTAGTTTGTATTGCATTCTACAAACTACTGGAAAACTACTGAGAAAAATATTCAGACCGAGCCTCTTTTACAAAAAACGCTACAGCTTGAAATGAGCAAGGGTGATTTTCAATTTTAACTACCTTTTTCCAAAATGACCACTTTAGAAAACATACCCCCTTTTTACCTCGCGCGTTGGATAGAAAAGATATAATGAACAGAAATATTACTGGAAAGGGGGTAAATATATGACCTTACTCAACTTTTTTCAATACCTTCAATACCTTTTTTCGGGTATAGTTTTAACCTTGAAAATAATGACTTTTTTGGGTATTTTTATGCCCAGTTTGGCAGCGTGAAAATTCATTGAATTGCGAGACTTAAAAAATATAGGAAGTAATCGCTTTTCGTAACCTCACTATCGCATCAATAAATTGACCAAGATATTAAAGGTACATAAAAAAATGTAGGTAGCTGCCCGGTACAAATTCTAGCACACCTATGTCACTCTAGCTGTTATTATTTCATTGTAAAAAATCACATCAATATGTTAATTCTGTAAAGAAAGACAGTAGAACATAGGTAACAACAACAAAAATCACAAGCAGTCTTCTTTTTGCTGCCCGTATTCGACTAAAAAGGAAAGCTGGAAAAATTGGGAAAAAATTTCATAAACGGAAACCTTGTTAGACCATCTTTATGCAATTATTCTCAGTTGTATGATTTCTCTGTTGGTCAGCTGGCTGTAGTTTTCACGCGTCGGTTTCGATCGGGGACTGATCATTTCGAAGGAAGCATCCCTGGACGTGAATCCAACCTAGTGGACGTTGGTGTCCGGTCGTCTGTTAAGAAGGAAGCTCGATCGATGTCGAAGATAAGGTGGAAGGTATCCCCCACCCGTACCGAGGCACCGAATTTTGAGCCCAAAAGAGGGCCCACGTAATCCACGGGGACGTTGAGCGCGTCGCGACGAATTTGTTTGGCTGCCCAATGAGCCAAAAGATACCCTCCACTCTCCCTTCGTCTCTTCCTTTTCTCTTCCCTATTTTCGCTCTGTTTCACCTGCATGTGTGTAGACCTCCACCTTACTCCCCTTTTCTTATGTCCTTCACTCTTGATCTTCTTTTTTACCTTTCGCTCTTCTTGCGAACTTCACATTTGATCTCTCGATTCGTTCCACTGGGTATCAGATCCTTTCAAAATGGCTACTGGTTCATAAATACTTGTACCACTCGGATCTGATGTAATCTAGGACATTGATGTCGTGTGATGAGTTTCACTTGACTCTTCCAAATTGATTAGCCTCTTCCTAGATCTTTTGACAAATAAAGATCTTTCCTGGAAATTTTTTAAACCTTCCAGGGTTATTGGGTCTTATTTATTTTTTCTCATCATGTTCAATGATGTTGAATGTGATGTCAAGAGTACTTCTGACGTATTCAGAGGAAAAAGAAATTGATTTGGGTTATGAATGGAATTGAATTGGATGATCCTGAAATGAATACAGCAGGTTAAACTTTAGGAGATTCTGCATTTTAATTTTCAGTTCTATTTTGCAAGACCCGGTACTATCAAATCGACCTACTTAGGATCATTCTCTGAAGGAACTTCTGAATCCAATTTCCAATGTAAATTCTAGTAGCTGATGATTACATGGTTTGGCATGCGAATGAGCTGCGAGGTCGATCGATTTGATCCACTAGGTAGATTCCTAAGAGGGTGCCAGATGGTCCATGGGTTATCGGGCCATTATTTTCTGCCTCACGAGTCCGTAATGAAATTAAGAAGTTTAAAGAGCTATTTTGCCCTCCGGGAGTCGTCTCCTTTTCATTACAGTTCTTCTTGGAACAAGGCCCTTAAAGATATCATAAAACAGACTCTTACCTTGGTAAAAAATACTATTGGCTACTAATGTTAACCTTTCCCCTATCATTATTGTTTTTCTTGTTTACGATTTAGAAATTATTTCAAGAATTTGATTTTAAGTATAGTACACTATACAAAAGTTTTTTCACTCCTTTCTTCCGCTCTCCCTTAAAAAAGGAAACTTAGATTTTCCGCTTCCGGTTTTTCAACTCATGTTCTTTCAGGGACCACCAGAAGCACAGTAGTAGGTTAAAAAGTACGTCAAGCTATTTTGAAAACTTTTTTCACTGCTTCCTGTCTTCGTCGCAGGTCATTAGACAACCCTTTTGAGCCAAACTTTTTCTTCGATATAATTTTATAAATTACTTAAATGAAACGGACTTCACCGAAAAAAATACTATAAAAATTTCATTTTAAAAAAATGGCTGAATTTCCTACCAAACAAGTTTAATTTTTTGCCAAAAGAGATAAATTTTCAACGAAAGAGATGACATTTCAAGCTAAAATGTTAAATGTTTTAGAAAACAATTGACTTTTATATCCGAAAAGTTGAATTTTCAGTCGAAAAATATGATTTACTACCCAAATAACCAAAAAATTATTTCACACCAAACAGTCGCATTTACAAATATAGAGTTAAATTTCACGAAAAAGGGTCGAATTTTTAATAATATAGTTGATTTTTTAACCACATAGTTGAAGTTTCAAACTGAAAATGTGAATTTCAAAGAAATGGCGTGATTCAAAATAAAAAATTAAACTACCACCAAAAACCTTTACATTTTTAACCAAATAGTTGAATTTACAAAGAAAAAAGACGAAATTTGTAGAAGACATTTGAATTTTGAACCCACAAGGACGAATTTTTGAGCCAAAAAATAAAATGTAAAACAAAAAAGGTAAACATTCAACAAAATAGTTGAATTTTTTACAAAATAATTAAACTGTCAACAAATTAGAAAGTTGTGAATAAAAAATTCTGAATTAAATATATAACATTCCATATTTCGCCAAAAAATATTTTAATTTGAAATTTTAAAAAAACTGATGAATTCAACCAAAAAATATGAGATTTCAATGAAATGTTACAATCCTCAACCAAATCAGGTTCATCTTAAATCAAACAGTTTCATTTTTAACCAAAAAGATCAAATTTTTACCAAACAAAGGTATGAACTGTCAAGTCGAAATAGCTAATTTTCAACAAAAATGTATTTTAAACCAGGAAAAATTTTGCAGTCAACTGAAAAAAAGTCAATCAAATTTTTGATTTTTCAAGTCAAAAATATTAATTTTCCACAAAAAAGTTAATTTCCAATCAAATATTTGAATTTTTGCAGAAACAAGCAAATTAATTTTAAACCAAACCGTTACATTTACAACCAAATAGTCTGCAAAACAGTTGACTTTTCTAAGCCTAAATATGAATTTTCACGCAAAAAGTTCATTTTGACAAAACAGTTGATTTTTTCAGCCAAATAATGGAATGTTCTATAACATTTTTAAACGAAAAATATCAATTTTCCACGTAAAGTTAGTTTTCAACAAAACAGTTGGATTTTCAAATAAAAACGATCAAATTTCAACCAAAAATAGAATAGTTAAATCGACAGTTACACACAAAATTTTTCATCTAAAAAATATGAATTTTTAATCACAGAGATGAATTTTAAACTAAAATGATGAATCTTTAACAAAAATAATGAATTTTGAACAAATTTTTAAATTTTTAGCAAGAAAAATGAATCTAATTTTCAGTAAACAAAAAATTGAACCAAAAAAACGAGTTTTCAAAAGGAATGATTCATTTCCCAATTAAAAACAGAATAATTTTATTCCAAACAGTTGCATTTTTACTAAACAAGAAGATTGATACCAGAAGAGATAAATTTTCAAAGCAAAAAAACAAGCAAGGGCAATATTTTAGATAAATTATGAATATTGATATCTTAAATTGAGAATTAATGCAAATTATTTTTATACAGTTTATAAATAAAAAAATAGTTTTTTTATATTTTTAATTAAATTAAATTTAGTATTTAATATTCTCATTATAATTGAAAGTTTAAGTTAATTATTGAATAATTTTCATATACATTTAGGATTTAAATAAAAATTTATTACCTAATAATGGTTACTTACTTCCTTATTAAATCACTTGATTAAAATTTTAATCACTGGTACAACCCCTTGTTAGAAATACTAAAAATCCATTTGATAAATTTGCCTAAAATGACCCGCTTTCGAGAAAATCAAGTTTTATTGATTTTTTATCGATTTAAATGTTTATTTATTGCAATTTTATAAAGCAATGAAGGGAATTAAAAGTACAGAAGCTGTCAACGTGAGAAATGGCAAAGGGGAACTGCAATATGAG
>JAAAKG020144304.1:0-11152 GCA_010014905.2 Druon quercuslanigerum
TGAAGGAGTTGGAGGGTGCTAGGGGAGCGAGTGAGGGTGAATGAAAGAATGCATGTGAAAAAATGGTAAATAGGAGGGAAAAAAAGTGGAAGTGGAAGAATAAGGAAATCTTTCAAGAAATAATATTTTTATCAATTTTCCAATGAAAAGGAAACAGTGAAGGTGAGTCAGAAAATCCTGTTTAAAAGAAGTTAAACGTTTTTGGTTTTAATTAAAAAATGCACTTACCGACGTTCATACATAACTCGCCCAACATTGTGTCTGGATTAGCAGTTGGTGTTTGTGTCAAACCAGTTAAAATTAACATATTTGCGTGCTTCAGAGTAGTTTGTTCCATAGGACGTGGATGAGTTGTCAGCGTTGACGATCCACTGACAAAAGCCACTTTTTCATGGTCACAGGATATCAACCAGTTACTACTTCCTAGGCAATAACCCGAACTTATGGGAGTTACCGTCAACGCGCCATATATGTCCTTAAAATCAAACACAGTGTTCATCCAAAATTATGTAAATCACAAATAATTACAATAACAGGGTTGTTAGAAAACTCGGATTTACGAATTCCAGGTCAAATTTTGAAAAATTTCCGGGACAATTAAAAAAAATTCGATGCAGAAATTCAACTCCAATCAACTTCAAAGCATTGTACTCTATGTAATATAATTTTCAGAAAATTTCTTGTGCACTACCGGTGAAAATGATCTAAATAACTGTGTTTTGACATGTGCTAAGGTAAATTGTATAATGTATCATAGTATGACGCCATTCAAGAACTACGCATTTTTTTAAACAATCGACTCGGAGCTCGTTACAACTTCGTGAGTTTATTATAAATAATATTTTTTCAATCTTTGGAAATATATATGTAAAAATAGTACTAATAATATGTCAAATTAAGCACAATTTTTTTTATTACAGAAAGCAACTAACACGTATAATTTAGAAAGGTTTAAAATTAGTAATACCAAAAAAATAATTCATCATTATTGGACTTTGTCCCTAAAATCCATGAATTTTATCCTCCTATACTTTAATTGCAGTGTATACTTAAGTAAAATAATGTGTACTATATTAAATGCAATTTAATTTACAATTCAAACGATGAAACTTTAATTAGAATAATTGAATTTTCAAATATAAAGATTAATTTTGACCAAAAAATACGATTTTTCAACAAATTACGTAAATTTTCAATCAAGTAGTTCAACTTTCATCAAAAAAGAGAATTTTTTCAGTGAATAGTCAAAATATTTTATTTTCAACAATATAGTTGAATTCTCAACAAAAATTATGACTTTTATACAATAAATACAACTTTTCAACAAAATAGATGAATTTTCAATGAAATGGTTTAATTGTCAACTAAAAAAACATTTAATTAAAATGATGAATCTTTAACTGTAATAGGTGAATTTTCAAATATAAAGATAAATTTTTAACAAAATAGTTTAACTTACAACCAATTAGTTTGATATTCGACTCAACTGATGAATTTTTGAAGAAAATGATGAATCTTTAACTGTAACAGTTAAATTTTCAACCAACATGATGAACTTTTAACAAAATAGTTTAATTTTTTTTATTAGTAAATTAATCTCTTTAGTTGAAAATTTTAATATTTGTAAGTTCAGCTGTTGTGTAGATCCTACGAAGTTGCGAATGTCTGGTAAAATCAGTACAACCCACTTGAAATCCTATAAATGATCTAGAAATGTTTATAATCTCTTAAAATATCTTCAAAAGTATTGTAAAATTTTTTTTGAATGCTATAAAATTACCTAAAATCTTTCAAAACCATTAGAAGTTTTTAAATCTTTATAGTCCTTGGAGATTTTATAAAATCGCGTAGGTCTGGTAAAATCCCCACAAATCCCTAGAAATACTTTAAAAACCTATAAATGAGCCAGAAATTGTTATTATCTCTTAAAACTTGTTCAAAAAATTTGAAATAAATTCTTGCAGTCTTGTAAAATACCTTAAAATTATTAAAATTCATTGAAATTTATTGCATTTTTTGTAATCCTGAAAGTGATTAGAGATCCCATTAAATCGCGTAGATCAGGTCGCATAACCGGGGAGTTTGAGAAAAGTAGTGTTATTTTTTCAGAATAGTAGAAATATAGTTGCATCATTAAAGAAAGTGTCAAAAAGTGTCAATACTACCACACATTTAAAGAAATTCTCCTCTATCTTTTTAAAAATTCGTTAACATAGAATAATTAGGGTCAAATTATCTCTGAACTCAATTCGAACTTCATATTATTATTTGTACAGATAAATTCGTTTTTCATTACGAATGCAACGATGTAAATAACTCATTTTTCATGAAAAATGAAGATAGAGCCTTTCCTTAAATCTTAAAAGTACGGCAGAACATTGAAATCGGTCTAAGGTCTATAATTACCAAAGATTTCATTAATAACTTACTAATTTTTGATCGTATCCAACCAACTGAATATTAGATAACGCAGAATTTACAGCAGAAACCGAGTAAATATGTTTCCACGATTTGGGTTTTAGAGAATCTGCTAGTGGCGGTGGTAAAATGTGGAGCATTTCCTTCCAATGTTTTGCTAAAGCTGCTCGTGGTGCCTGTTCAATATATTCAACTAATTCCTCCATAAAAAATCGACCGATCTGCAAAGTCGGTTCTGTGGCATAAACTATTCCCTTAAATCCTGTGCCTTCGGTGACAAAAGGTAACGCTAGCATACAAGTGTAATTTGAGATCAGAATTGCGTCTATTTCTGAAAAATCAATAATTTTTTCGAGAGGAGGACAGAATTCGGGAGTTGAATCCACAAATAGCCGGCCACAGCATTCTTTTAATTCCTGGAAATGAAATAATTAGAATTAGATACTCATTTTAATGAGTTAAATCTTTGTACTACATAGATCAGATTTAATTTTTGAGAATACAAGTTTATTATACTAACTCCTTCTATCTGCCAATCTTGTTGATTGTCACGTGGTAACCAGTTGGGCAAGGAGTCGAACCTGGCACTTGGAACCAAAGGCATTGGCATAAAATTTAAAACGGACTGCATATTCAGTCCGCAGTCTAGCATTAAGGTGATTCCTTTGAAAGTTAAGACAAGACATGGTTTCGTCGGTTCACTCGATAAGCAATACTGAAATAGAAAACTGTGTAAAGGAAATAATCGCATAAAAAATATATTTCCACTGAATTGTAGAAAAAAGCATCGACTATTGTAGTTTTTAAAAAGTTTATTAAAACATTTAAATTTAGGTCTTCAAATATAATATAATTTTAATTTTGACCACATTATTTATGTAATAAATTTTGTTTAATAAAAAGAATCATCTCCAAATACGTCTCATTTTAATAACTAAACATGGCGTGGTCGATAAAACTCATTTTCAAAATTTCCATACTTTTTCCTGACCAGTGTTTCATTTTACCTCAACATTAATATTCAAAGATCAGCATTTTAATCGTTTAGAATTTATAACATTGAACTGTTGTAAACAGAATAAAACAGTTTCAGACAAAAATATTTAAACTTCTAATTTATTTATTTATTTAAAGAAAAAAAGATTATTTTCTACCATCAAAAATTAATTTTTAATCCAAAAGGATGAATTTTTTACAAAACTGTTAAATTTAAGACTAGTAGTTTAATTTTAAAGCTAAAAAGACGAATTTTTTAGAAGTAGTTGTTTCTTTAAAGAATATATGAAACCGCAACGAAAAATGTAATAGTTTATATTTTAAAACAACGAATTTTCAACCAAATAGAGCATTTCTAGTCAAACTCATCGACATTTTTGAACTTTTAAGCCAAAAAACGAATTAAATAGTTGATATTTCATCCAAAAAATATTTAGTTGAATTTTTAAGAACAAAATATAAATTTTCTACAAAAATACTTTTTTATACTAAAAATATAATCCTCCGGATGAAGCAACTACAAAAAAAGAGATATAAATACAAGGCAAATAAATTACTAAGAAGAATATGCATTATATCAACATGACCGCAAAACTTCATTTTTCAAATGCCTTATTTCTAAAAGTTAATTAAAGTGTCTTTTATAGAAATTCCCAGACTTTTGCAAGATTTTTTTGAAAAACCCTGACCTTTTTCTGATCATTTTTTCATTTTCCCTTACCTTTAATATTGAAGGACCAGCATTTTAATCTTATAACAAACATTTTTAACATGGAATCTGTTATTATTATCAAAAATTAATTTCTCAATTCAAAAAGACAAATTTTAAACAAAACAGTTAATTTTTTGGTCAAAAAAGATTAATTTTGAATAAACTAAATCAATTTTAAACAAAACAGTTTAAGTTATAACCAAATTGTTGAATTTTCAATAAAATATATATAAATTTAAAACAAAATACATTTTTTCCTAAAGAAAAATCAGTTAAATTCAACCAAAAGATTAGTTTTCAACAAATTAGTTGAATTTCCAACAAAAAAGACAAATTTTTAACAAAGTAGTGGAATTTTTAACTTAAAACGATGACTTTAACAACATTGTTGAATTTTAGACACAATAAGATTTTTAACTAAAAATATAATAATGAAAAAATATATAAGTACATGGCAAATAAATTACTAAAATGAATATATGTATTATATCTGGATGGTCACAAAACTTTATTTTCCAAATTCCCTAATTTTTACATAACAAATTTTTTATTTTCCCTAACTTAGTATTCAAAGAGTATTTCTTAATCAGAATCTGAATCTTAATCTGGCATTTTTAACCTAGAATCTTTTATAAACAGAATAAAACAAATTTCAAATGACAATTTACAAATTTTTAATTTATTATTCTTAACAGATATTTAAAGTATCTTTTATAGAAACTCCCTGACTTTCGCAAGATTTTATGTTTAGAAATACCTGATCAATTTTTTATTTTCCCTTACCATTATTATTTAAAGAACAGCATTTTAATTTTGTAATATTTTTAACATAGAATCTCTTACTTTTATAAAAAAATGAATTTTCAACTCTAAAAGACAAATTTTATAAACGAAACAGTTAATTTTTCGACCAAAAAAGGTGAATTTTTAACAAACTAGTTACATTTTCAAAAAGCAATTAAACTTTTAACAAAATAGTTTAATTTGTACCCAAATTGTTGAATTTCAAACCTACAAAGATGAATTTAAAGTTAATTTAAATTAAACAAAAACAGTTGCATTTTAAAACAAGTTAGATCAATCTTAAACTAAATACCTTTTTATTCTAGATAAAAATCAATTAAATTAAGCCAAAATATTAGTTTTCAACAAATTAGTTGAATTTTTAACCCAAAAACCAATTTTAAACAGAATAGTTGAATATTTAACAAAAAAAATGACTTAGCACAATAATTGTAGAATTTCCAACTAAATAATAAAATATTTAACTAAAAAAATAATAATCAGGATAAAGCAACTGAAAAAATATGTATAAAAACAAGGCAAATATACCAACAAGAATAATATATCAGAATGGCAGAAAAATTTCAATTTCCTAATTTCCTAATTTTTGCCTGACCAATTTTTTATTTTCTCTGACTATCAATATTCGAATATGACCAAAATCTTAATCTTTCAGCAGCATTTTTAACGTAGAATCCTTTATAAATGGAAAAAATATGTTTTATGATAACAAAAAATGGTTTAATGTATTATTTTTGACAGTTGTTTAAAGTGCCTTTTATAGAAATTCCCTCACTTTTGCCAGATTTTTGTCAAAATCTCAGCCTCTTAACGGATCGTTAAAATTCCCTGGCTAGTATATTTAATGCACTAGTACTCTTTTCATTGAAAAAATAAAATGTTATCGCAGAAAATAATGCTGATGCACAATGACGAAGCACGTTTTTATAGGTTAGAGTTTTCAAAATAAATTTCAATGTGACAATTTCTTAAAGAAAAGTTAAGGCAAGCCTTTCGGAAAATAAACAATGAATAATAGGCTGCTTTATATCTTAAACAGAATTACGATTTCTCAATTATTCATTAGCAGACTAATTTAAAACAAAACCTTAAGAGATTGGAAACAGAATAAATCCCTTTATATTTTCCTATATAAATAAGATTTAATTGAAGGAAATACATTTTCACTTACCAATTTCATCTTGAAAGAGTTTAGATCTCAGATTCTAAGAAACGGCCTTAAAAACATAATAAAAATCATAAGTATATGTCAATTTTGGAGCACTTTATGTTTTGGTTTGTACGGTTTGTACACGCCGCTCTTTCACCGCGCGCGTATCTGTCAAAAGAACATAACCTCTTCAGTCGCAGTATAGTCGTCGTGGTTGTCGCACGTCACTGGAGCAGCTGTCATGTACTGTTAATTATATGTTAATTACTTGACACAAATACATCACAGATTAAAAACATCACTAAAAAAACTAGAGTTTACTATAAGGTAAGAAAAATTGGATAAAAATTGTTAAAAGCGAGCATATTAATATTATAAAATCGGAATTCCCAGAGTGATCTCGAAACATCTATTTTTAATGTTATATGTTTATTATTTTTTGCACGCAGAAAAAAATGTTTAGCTTGAAGGAAATCCAAAGTATCTTATTTCTTTATTGTGATCATTTTTTTGTTGAGATTGTGTTAACAAAGTAGACAATTTATTCATTATCTTGATTGATCTCTTATACATCATCGATCTGTATTCTACGAACAAAAGAAAATTAATTGCATTTTCATTTATTGCGTTCTAATTTGAATTGACTCGCATTAATTTGATAAATTAATTATCTCAAAAAGCTTATGCTTGAATAACACCATCCTTGGTAAAAATATTTTTTACTGATCTGAAACCATGTTGTCAACAATGCATTCACAAAATAGATTATATTTGTAATATCGATTTTTTTACTTGAAACCGTAATACAGCCTATGAATAATTGGTTTATTATTCAAGATTGATGAGATAATGCTTCAGTTGCTAAATTTGTATGTACTGACTCAAATTAAATAAGATAAGATATTAAGAGCACACCTACAATTCCTAGAAACGATCTTATATTTAGATGAAATCATCTTTTTTTCTATATAAGAATTGAGGGTCACTTCTGTAAACGAAAAATACGCAGTAAAACTTAAAATAATATTCTCATTAAAATAATAATCCTCATTTAAAGGATATGAAATAAATTTTTCAGACTTCACACTTTTTCCCCTGTTTTCAAGAAATTCCCCCTATTCTGATTTTTTTTTTTCGTTTACATACGGACTGAATTAGTAGAACGCAAGAAGAAAATCGAAATACATATTTTTGATTAAGAGTTAATTCTTTTTAATTGAAAAGTCTACGATTCAGTGGTGTAGTCGAGGGGTGGCGGGGCCTACCGCCACCAGGGCCATTTTTTTAGCCCTGGTGGCACCTTTTCACACGGAAATTTTGTTTAATTGTGGACCATTCATAAGTTATGTTATCTTTTTTGACTTTTTTACCTCCCCCACTCCCGAATGTAACGCAGCTATTGGCTAAAGACGGATTTTACGATTGTAAATTTATTTAAATGAAACTAATGTGGATAAAATATTGAAATTCAAATCAAACTAAAGGTGGCTGTTTTACCATGAAAGCTGAATTTTCAAGAAAAGATTAAACATGGAAGCGATTCAGCGGATGATTTCAAATTCCCGGTTTTCCCCGGTCAACTGAAAGTAGCATATTCATATTCGCCGCCAAACGCAAACATTTATTTTAATTTATGACATTCATTTTAAACATCCTTTAACTTTTAGTTGACAAAACTAATTTTCAAACAAAAGTATGGATTTTTAACAAAAACACAATTAATTTTTATTAAAAAATATAAGTTGTTAATCAAAATTTAAATAATTAAATTTCAAGTTAAAAAAAATAATGTTCATCCAAATGTTCAGTTGAAAAAAAACTTTCCACACAAAAAAAATTTAACCAAAAAACTAACTTTCAACAAAATAGTTAATTTTTGGCGAAAAAATCCTTTTCATCCCGAGAAAAAACAATTTTTTAATCAAATAGCTCATATTTCAACCAAAGAAATGAATTTTGAATTATAATGATGAATGTTTAACCAATACAATTATTTTTACAAAAATTGTTTAAGTTTCAACCAAGTAATTTTATTTTCAGCCTGAAAGATGAATGTTCAACTAAAATAATAAACATTTAACTTTAATTCTTGAATTTTTACCCGAAAAGAAGAATTTCAAACCATAAAGATTAATTTTCTACCAAAAAAGATGAATTTTCCACAAAGTACATAAACTTTTAAACAAGTAGTTTAATTTTAAAATGAAAAATATCAATTTTTAACAAAAAATAGAATAGTTAAATTTTCTGTGAAAAATCTCAACCAAAATTTGCAATTTTCAACAAATAAGATTAATTTTCTACCAAATCTTCATTACATTTTTCTCCCTGTTTTGTGAGCATTTTCGGCTGTGAAGTCTGAATTTGTAAATTCTAATTGACTTCTAAATTACTTAGATCACTTAAGGCTTTAGTTTAGTTTATGGACTTTTTCTCTAAGAGAAAACTCGCTAATAAGAATTTCTTGTACTAAAAAATGGCAACATTGTAACTTTTCGGAAATGAAGGTAACTAAAACATTTAATTCTAAATTCTATTATAAAAAAGTAATTATGATTTATTGAAGTGAAATCTTATTATTACAGTTGAGTGAATTATCTTCATTAAAATCTGAAATGAGTCAAAATTCAACAATGTGTGAAGTAACGGTATTATTCGATGGATATTCCAAATTAGTTGATGACGTAATGGAAGCTAATTGCAGTTGCACTTTAATTAAAGGACCAAAGACAATTATCGTTGATACTATGACTGCCTGGGATAAAGAACGATTAGTCGAAGGTAATAAACGAACTCCTAAGTTAACTAATTAAGCAATTTTTTAAATTATTTTTCTCTACGAAGACTTACAACTCATTTCTTATGTAAAGTTCTCATATTTTTATCATTTCAGATTGTAATTATTGTCAAATCGATAATTTTGAAAACTAAAATATTAATTAAAAAAATGTCTTGGATTGTATTTGTGTTCTAGACTATAACAAGGTACAAATATATTCAGAACCTTATTTAATTTTCCTTTAAAAAATATAGAAAAAATCCAAGTTTTTTTTTAGTTAGAATAATATATTTCCTATCTTTGGGTTTAAATCTGACATAAGAATTTAATAAAATTAATGAGTATGTTAATGAGTACCTGTGTCATTTAAAATGAAAACATTCTTACCTTATCATTGATACTGGAAAAAAGATTAGATACCCAAACATATGAATGATAATATTTGAGTTCCTAAAGTCCAGCTTTAAATGTATAAGAAACAGTGAATGACCTGAAATGTAATCTTTATTTGGTTGTTATTGAATCGTAAAAAACGGGAAACAAAAATGAATCCAGTCTTGAAATATAAATCAGATTAAATTAATCGAAGTATCATTGTTGTTTTTTAAGTATTTATGAACTTTGGATTGGATTTGTAGGATTTTAAATGGACAATTCGTCAATTTCTGTTCGTCCTTCCTAACCTACGATAAAGATTTTTTTTCAATTTTTTCGCTTTAAATGTACTAATTAATAGATTAAAAGTCTCATTTATTTTTTGACACTTTATTTAAAGCTGTATTTATTGTTTTTTTTTTTAATTTGACTTATAAAAAAATGTAGACTGATAAATCTCAAATGACATGGGTTTTTACTTTGTTTTTTTTTTACTCTACGACATTAATCTGATGTTTTTGATTAATTCAAACTTTGGTAACTCAGGTTAAAAACTTTTGAAAAAGGTACGCATTGTATCAAAACGTTAATGATTGAGAGAGGAGTTTCAATAAAATAAATGTTGAGTTAAAAAAGTTGTTTTTGGCTCAATTTTATTTTAATTTATGTGGACCGTAAGACGTCGAAGAAAGGATTGATTTGGTTTCAAATCATTATACGATTTAAATGGACACATATTTTAAGAACGTAATAAATATTGTATATATGTAGAAAATGCAAAGAATTAACATTTTCAGCTTTGGCGCAAAATGACGTTCGTCCAGAGGATGTCGAGTACGTTGTTTGTACGCACGGACATGCTGATCACATTGGGAACAATAATCTGTTTACTAATGCAGAACACATTGTCGGCTACAGCGTTCATCGACAATCGAGATTCTACAGAGACCTTAGGAAAGGTAAAATCAAAGTGATTTTCAGTAAATAAAATATTTAAATAAATTATAGATTTATTTTTAAATTTTAATTATTTAAAATATTATCTTAATAGTTCAAAATATCAAATCAGACTTCACAGCTAAAAATGGTGTCAAACCAGAGAAAATAGGGTACTCTTTCACGATAATAGGGACATACTTTTTTCAATTCAAATTAATGTAGCTAATGATATTTAATTCAATATAAAAAGCTTAAATTTGAACTGAATTAATAGAACCTAATAAGAAAATCCAACTATTTTAGTTAAATTTTCAATAAAAAAAGTTTTTATATAAAAAAAGACTGATTTTCAATACAAGAGTTGAATTCCCAAGAGAAACGTCGAAATTTTTAGAAAACCGTTCAATTTGAAACCCAAAAGATGAATTTTTAACAAAGTAGTTTATTGTTAACCAAGAAAAGTAAGTTTTTAATCAATTAGTTGAATGTGAAAGAATAACACACTTATTTGTAATCAAATTTCGAGCAAAGGAGATGAATCTTCAAGAAAAAGTTGAATTTTTAAACAAATGGTCGAATTTTCAAATGGAAAATAAATGGAGAAAACAGTTTAATTTTCAACAAAAAAGTGGCTTTCGAACCAAGGAAGATGAATTGTACAAAAAAATATGAATTTTTAATCCAAGAAAGACAATTTTTCAACGTAAATATAATTGTTAATATTGCAACCCAAAAATATTCTAATTTTGAACCAGAAACAGTTAATTTTAATCGAAAATATAAATTTTGAACAGTGTAGTTAAATCCTGAACCAAATTTTTGAGTTTTCAGCTTAAAAAATTAACTTTGAACAAAAAAAGCAATTTTCAACCAAAAGTTAAATTTTAAGAAAATTAATTAATTTCAATCATTATTTAATATATTTTTATAATATAATTATAATTTAATAATAATTTAATTCATTTTGAATAAAAAACAG
>JAAAKG020144305.1:0-11151 GCA_010014905.2 Druon quercuslanigerum
TAGTATTTTTTGAGAATATACGTGGTTAAATTTATTCTATATCTTCAAACATGTAAATCTGCTCTTTTCAGAGCAAACAAAATTTGAACGCTACCCTAAGCTTCAGCTGCGGGCCTAGGTTTATAACCCTCTCATTAATGCCCCTACCCAGGGCGTCATTTTGAGAAGGGGATTAAACCAGAACTCGAGGCTTTTGTGCCCGAGTTCGAATATTTGAACGCCACCCGTATTTTCGGCCACGGGCTTAAGTTTGTACTTTTTCAATAATGCCCCTACTCAGGGCGTCATTTTAAAAAACAGTATTGAACTAGAATTCGAGGCTTTGTGCCCGAGCTCAAAAATTTGCACGCCACCCGTAGTTTCAGCTACGGGCTTAGGTTTTGTGCTTTCTTCAATAATGCTCCTACTCAGGGCATCATTTTGAAAAAGGTACTGAACTGGAATTCGAGACCTTGTGCCCGAGTTCAAACAAACTTTGAACGCTACCATAAGCTTCGGCTACGGTGCCCTTTTAATAATGCCCCTATTCAGGGCGTCATTTTAACAGGGTATTGGACTGAGAAGGGTCAGTAGGATTGATCTTCGAATAGTTAGTATCAACACCATGGGAGTCATATCAAATGTAATAAACAAATACACAGTTTAGCCATTTTTCGATATTCTTACTTCGTTTTCATAACTGGATTAACTGTGAATGACCAATTTTTTAAACCCAGTTGTTTTCGGCATGAACAATTCCTTGAGAACAATAATAATAATAATTCGATACGCACATCAGACTTTACGTCTGTTTCAAAAGTAAAACTTTTATTTCTGGATGCAATGGTCTTTCTGGCTTTACGAACTCACTTCTCAGACTTGATAAATAAAGATTAAAAGAGAATAGGAGATAATGCAATAAATCTGTGTTAGTGTTGGTGCGACTTATCTTCCTTGTATTATTCTCTCTACATCTAATTGTCCGATTGGAATGACGAAGGAGTCTATTATTTTGGCTCCATGGATCAAAAATTTGTGTGGTGTTGCAGGCATAAAATACCAATTATATTTCTGAACGAGCAGGTTGACCGTTTTAAGAGCATGTTCGTGAAATTTTTTGGTGTCAATTGCTCTACCAGATGCTAGGACTTGTAAGACCATGTACATATTCTTCATGGAGCCAAAATAAAAGACTCCTTCGTCATTCCAATTGGAAAATTATCGGAAGATGCTCAGGAAGCCAAAAATAAAGATTTGAAGAGATGAAAAGAGAATAATCCAAGGAAGACAAGTCGAATCAACACTAACACAGACTTATTGCACTATCTCTTATTCTCTTCTGATCTTTATTTATCAAGTCTGAGAAGTGATTTCGTGAAGCCAGAAAGACCACTGCATCTAGAAACAGAATTTTACTTTTGAAACAGACGTAAAGTCTGATGAGCGTATGGAATTAATATTAATATTATTCTCATGGAATTGTTCATGCCGATAACAATTGTGTTCAAAAAATTGGTCATTCACTGTTAATCCAATTCTAAAAACGAAGTAAGAATATCGAAAAATGGCTAAAATGTGTATTTGTTCATTAAATTTGTTTAAAAAACCAACAATTGTTGTCCCATGATCGAAAATAATGAATAGGTATTATCAATTAGTGAGTTACAGTTGATTCTCGGTGGAAAACGCTATTCATTCCATGACGAATAGAAAAGATGAGTAATTGCTCATGAAATTGTTTATAAAAATATCAGTTATTATTATTCATCAAAATCCTCTAAAGTTATTTGAAGATCAGTCATGAACAATTAAAGACATCCAAAGAACTAAGATCGTTTGAACAATTGCGAATTGTTATTATATGAGCAGATATGATAACTGAGTATCATTCTGAATTTTAGGCTGAAGCCGAAAATTGCTGTCTTTATTTGTTTATAATAATGATTGTTCATTCATGAATCTTTACGGGTATGACACACAAATCATTTTTGTTGATCAATTGAGGTACTGGATAGTTCCTCTACTCATGCTGAGTATTTGGGAATGAATCTGAGTATTCTCTTGAAAATGGTACTCTTAAAAAAAAAATTTTTTTTTAATTTTTGTCAATAAATAAAAAAAATAGAGCCTCAATTTGAATATATGATTTAATAAGGCCATGCGAATTTTGACCAGCTTCAACTTTTAAAAAACCCATTTAAATCGGATGAACATTTTAGTCGGAAAATAAATTTGTCCAAAGTCGTGATTTTCGTCCCATTGGGCGATCTGAGCGTACTAGTACCCTTGTATTTTATTGTATTATATGAGATTTGATTATCTTCTTGTTGTTTCTCGATCTGGTTCTTTAGTCTGAGTGCATTATTAAAAGCATACAGAAACATTCTTTCCGTTTCGTGAAGGAAATTCATTGGGACATCTCCTTCAAATAACTCAATACCATGATAATGGCAACTAAGCCAGTTATTTTGTTGTTGAGATTCATGTGTGAGATCAGTAAATGAAAATGGTGGAGAGATAATCCAATGAGAAATACAATAACGATCCAGATAAATCACAGATACTTCTTTAGGAATAAATTGACCAGTATCGTCTCGAAAGCCTTGTATGTCAATCACGCGTTCGCTAGCCGAATCAAGCTGGTCACAAAAAAATTAAACTGCCGCAGTTCCATGTTCGGACCGATACAGATCCAGCCCACGCGGACGTCATTGATTCCACGGTACTCGGTACCCCCCTGCACCCGAATTTTTTTCCGTGTAGCGTTTCAATGTATGCCCGATAAGCGAAATAATTTCTGGGTGGATATACTACTTTTTGATTAAAATAGACATTTTGTGTTCACAATGGACGGCCGATTTGGTTCTAAGTAAATATTCCCGTTACAGCGGGCCAGTGTGGTACACTTGTTTTGACTGTTATTTTGTTTCTTTTAATTGGCGATTGCTTTCTGCGTACACATTTACGATACTGTGAGGCAGATAGCTACATGTGATTTTGCTATTCTGTTTTATTTTCTCTTTTAACCATATTACTTCATGGATGAGTAAACGTTAGACTCGCTACATTGTATAGTCACTCTAATTTTTTTTTCGTACAGTGTTAGTAGAGTTTGTATAGTAAAGCAATTCCTAATTAAGTACTTGCATACTATAATTGTAAATCTTTAATCACAATGGCATTTAGAAATCTCTTACGGTGTTACGTTTGTGATGGAGGATTTGCTCCTCGTCTCATGACAAGAGTCGACGGAGATGGGAATGCTGGCAAAAGGGAAATCTCTATTAATAGACTAAATGGATTACGAAGACCGCCATTAGAAGTTACACATCTAACAAAGATATGCTCTAATTACAATCGATCGATTTGTAACGTAATCACTGCTATGGAGGAGGATCCCACATGTTTAAGACTGAATCTCTTAACGCAAAGTAAATGTTTTTATTTTATGCAATATTTACATCCCGGATAATGTAAGATCATGTCCGCATCATTTAAATGATAAAGGTTTAATTCTGCAGCCACTTTTACAGGGCTGACGTTTCATTAACAGGCCATACGTAATTACAGGCCCACTGCTGCAAGCATTTTTGCAAGGACTTCGTAACGTAGCTTTAAGTCAGACTAGACTTATTGACGAAAAAAGCCTGTCAGACACTGAATTTGAATGTCTTTGTCCTGTAACCAAAGAACAGTTTCGAGAATTGTTCACTTTTTGTGATTAAGTGCCCCGTGAAGGTGGTTACAATTTTGTGGAAAAGAGAGATTTGCTGATGTTTTTATGTAAACTGTGTCAAGGTCTATCGCATGCTTTTCTCAAGATCATATTCCAATATCCAAGTAGAAAGTCAATTAGTGGAGCCATTGCCACGGTCAAACAATTCTTAATGCAAAGTTTCGTACCTAACAACATCGGATTTGACGCAATTGCGAGAGAAGATTATATTGCCAGGCATGTTACTGATTTCCCTAATCAATTACATAATCTGGAACCACAAAATCCTCGAGGTATTGCGTTTATTGATGGCTCATACTTTTACACTCATAAAAGCAGCAACTTCAGGGCTCTGCGACAGTTATATTGTGTTCACTTAGTCAAACCTATATTAATAGATGCACCTGATGGTTACATTCTCGACATTCAAGGACCGTACTTTTCTGACACACGTAATAATGATGCTGCTATATTACAACCTGAATTCGCAATAGATGCTGACAGAATGAGAAGGTGGTTCCAAGAAGACGATATTGTCGTTGTTGATATGGGATACCGAGATGCCACTAATCTTTTGGCGCGTTTGGGTATTATCTGGAAAATGCCAGCTCTTCTTCCACGACATCAGCATCAACTTACAACAGAAGATGCTAACGAATCGCGTCTAGTGACAAAGTCTAGATGGATCGTCGAAGCTAGGAACGGACACATCAAATCAATTTTCAATTTCTTTCAGCAAGCAGTACAGATACAACACGTTCCTAACCTAAGCGATTTTTGTCGGATAGCTGGAACTATAATTAACAGATATCATCCATTACTTTTCATGGAAGGAGCTGATGCCGAAATGGCCAATAAATAACTTGAAAAATCTAAGGAACCGAATGTCGTGCATGCGCTTGTTGAGGCAGAAAACCTTAAGACAAGGAACGCTCAACGATGGGTTCAATTAGATGCGAGCCAATTATTAGATTTCCCAGTCCTGACACTTGAATTGTTAAAAGAACTCACAGTTGGGGTGTATCAAGTTAAACTTGCACCTTCTTACTTGCAAGACCACAGCCAGGATTTATATGAATCAGAGTTTTTTCTCGATTTCGAAACTCGTCTATGCATCAACTCTGGATTGCTTATAGTCTGAACGGTGATAATGACATGGACGATGGTATGGCTGACGATGATGAACTTACTCATATAAGCACATATAAGCAGTGCATTATGGTTCTTGGGAAAGAAAGAATTCGCTTTCCATCACAACGACTGATTCAGACCATAAATGGGCGCAGGAAATCGATTATCAGTAAGAGATATTCAGTTACCAGAAGTTGCCTTCATTGGCTAGAATCGACGACATCCTGGTCATCTCTTTACTTAATTGGCTAGATAATGACTAAATCTCTCTCATGTCTTGCCTTCATTGGCTAGTATTTGACAACATCCTGGTCATAAATTACCTTTATGGGTCGGATATTCACTCAGTCTTGCTCATATATTGCCTTCATTAGCTAGATTATGACTAATTCTCGTCCATGACTTGCCTTCATTAGCCGCATATTGCCTAAATCAAGCTCATTGCATGCCTTTATTGGCTAGATATTGACAAAATCCTGGACAAATCTTGCCGTTATTGGCTAGATAATGACTAAATCTTCCTCACGTCTTGCCTTCATTGCATAGTATTTGACAACATCCTGCTCATAACTTATCGTTATTGGTCGGATATTGGCTCAGTCTTGCTCATATCTTGCCTTCATTGGCTAGATAATGACTAAATGTCGCGCATATGTTGCCTTCATTTGCTAGTTATTGACAACATTCTGGTCATGTCTTGCCTTCATTGGCCGGATATTGACCAGGTCTTGCTCATGTCTTGCCTTCATTGTCTAGATAATGACTAAATCTCACTCTTTTCTTGCCTTAATTGGCTAGATATTGAAAACATCCTTCACATGATTTTCCGCCATTGGCTGGCTATTGACTAAGTCATTCTCATTTTTTGCCTTTATGGGTTCTATATTGATTTCCTATTCACATCTTGTCTTTATTGGCTGAATATTAGCAAAAAATGGCAAGTTCACATTGAATGACCTTGACAAATGTCCTATGTCTTCAGGCCATGACTGTCTTTGCATTTCTCCGTTAGAGCCCAATAACTTTCATAGGGAACCTTTTCTCGCAGAACTGCAGTTTTCAGGATATTTGGTAATGTTTCTCAAAAGGGTTGGAAGTTTAAACCTCTAAAACTCGAAAACTGTCAATTTTCGGACTTTGTGCCCTATAACACTGTTGATAGAGACATAGAGAACTACAATTTTACGACGTTTAATCAAAATCTACCGAAAGCCATTTCATGTACATTTGCTGGGGGGTCATTTTTGAATTTAGTCGAGAAGTTGAAAATTCAAATTTTGATCATACAAACAATAACGAAAACTCAGAAATTCTGTTTTACGGCCAATCCATGCAAGACACGAAAAAAATTAATTAACTCAAGTTGCATGCCCTGAAAAGATCCACAAATTTGTCATTAATCAATTTTCGATAGGATGCATAGTTTTTGTTTTTAGTCGTAAAAAATAACATTAAAAATATGTAATTAAAATTTTGGAAAAACGGCACAAGCTGTGAAACAATTAAATAGAGAAACGTTGCTCTTGCAAAAAATAGCGAAAACACATTTCAATTTCTCATGAATAATTTTTAGTAGGACAAGCAGTTTTTGTTAGAATTTAAAAATTAAATTTTTCGATAAACGACACAAGGTACTGATACACGCCACTAGCGTGGAAGATCACATCGATGGGTTCGGATTTTGAATTTATCTTTTACAAGTACAGCTACTAGAGTCCTTTCCTTTTGAAAGGATCCAAGTGTTGAACTTGAGAATAACAAACACGTTTTCATCCCAACCCATCGTTAAAGACGACCTTCGTTCACCTCATTTGCTTTAAAAACAAATTTTCAAATGACGGATTTAGTAAAACTTTATTACCCTTTTCCGAGACTCAATTTACTTTTACTACCCTCATTCAGAAATCTTAGGCCCATCTGTCGGCCAGGCGGCACTCTCAACACGTTTCATCGTTTCTTCGGAAAAACCCAGACCGCGTCTACGTGACAAATCTGCCATTTTCGGCAAGGCCTAAATTGCTGTCTAAAAAGGAAACGCCGAGAAGAGACGATGGCAGGAGCCCACCCTTACAAGAAATCAACCCGCATGTGAACCACGAGCGAATTTATCCAGGAGTTTTCTACGTCAGTGACCAGATACGCGCTGACATCACCCTGGGCCGTACCTGGCTGAAGCAATACGACGTTCAAACAAGAAACGTCAGCGAATTTATCTGGTTTCAATTCCTGGCACCACAGAATCACAGTGCCCCCCACTCCAAGTTGATTTTCCTACCGAGATGCCTGCAGAGATACAAAAACACCTGCACGATACCCTGAAACTTCATGACACCGTATTTCACCAAGGAGGACAACTACGACAGACGCTAGACGTACAACACGAGATTGAGTTGTCAAACCCACAGCCATTTCGAGAAGCCCCGCGGCGTTATTCCGACGTAAAAAAGAATTTTATCGACGAGCAACTCCACGAAATGCTCGTAGAGGGCATTTTTGAGCCTACCACTTCTGCCTGGAGTTCAGCTATAATGATTGCAACCAAGCAGAGCGGAGAATATCGTTTCTGCATTGATTTTCGCCGTCTTAACTACAAGACTGTGGATGCCCGCAGTGTCTTCTAAGGATCCATGAGATACTAAAGGACCTTGGCAGATCAAAATTTTTACTACCCTGGATCTCAAGAGCGGATATTGGCAGGTTCCGATGGCTCCCGAGGCAAGGAAGTACACTGCCTTCTTTCTTTTTTCCGAGAATCAATTTACTTTTATTACCCTTATTCAGAAATCTCAGGCTTATTTGTCGGCCAGGCGGCACTCTCAACACGTTTCATCGGTCCTTCGGAAAAACCCATACCAGGTCTACGTGACAAATCTGCCATTTGCCGCAAGAAGTCGAACGTTTTTTAGTGTCTAGTTATTAGTTATTATTTTATTGTTCTTATATTGTTATTACAACCTTATAGTAATATGCCATTATTGATATATAGTATATGTGATTAATAATAATAATAGTATTGCATTCAAATTATAGTAGTATGATATGATATAATAATAGCGCCGCAATATTAATAATTATTAATAATATTCTTATCAATTTAATAACAATATTAATATTATTATGTCATTATTGTTATTTTGTCTTGTAATTTTTATCAGTTAGTCATCAGGTTTTTAGTTTCTAATTTTCTAGTATTATATTGTAAAAGGAAATATTAAAATACTTATTTTAAACCCCTTCCTATCAAATTTTATAATATTGAATTTTAGATGCTTTATTGTAACCATTTATAAGTGTAATCGTCATTTTCTTAAGAATTTTTAATTCCAATCATTTTGTTTGGTAAATTAGAAATAGATTCTTATTAACGTTAATGTTTAAAGTTAAATAATGTCTTAATTGGAAAAGCGCGCGCTGTTTTCGAGCGCAAGAGACCTAGCGGGTTGAAAGTGGGTAGCGATCCCACTCCAGCGTTTTTCCTTTTTCTTTTTTTTCCTTCTCATAGTCTGAGCTCAGAAAGTTTTCCCGCCTGTCGGGGCCCAATCCTCGTCTCTGGCTCGACTGCAGCACGCGCGAACTCACCGGGCATTCTGTGTCTACCCACAGCATAGCGCAGTAATCTATAGTGTTCTCTCCGCCGCAAACCTCGCTGAGCGTCTGTGCATTTATCTGACAGTGTATTCGAATTTGTGTTGTGAGTGAATATATGACATATAAACATATAGTATTCGGCTTTTTAATTTCTTCGACGTTACATGTTCGTTAAGCCGTGAGTTGTGCAAAGCATTTTTCCTTTTTACCTCCAACCTCGAAAGCTCAAACGTGCCGCACACCGCCGCCTCCATCTTCCAGGTCGCCCCGTGACCTTCTTCGGCGATATCGCTTATAGAGTTGAGTTATACTTATAGAGTTGAACAGAATATAGAAAAGTCCACATGTTCGACGCAATCGAGTGCGAAGTACCAGATATGAAAAGATTAGAAACATAACTTTCTCAAGATTCTTGTGAAAATTTCAAATTATTTTTTATTTAAGAAAATGCGCTTAAAAAGTAAATTAAAAAAGGTTTTTAAAAATACCAAAGGATTTCCTAAAATTTTAAAGGTGAGTGCAAAAGATTTCAAAGCAAAAATTTTTAAATTGGGTAAGATTAATAAATAAAAAGAAAATCCAGTAAATTCAAGAAATATTTAAAACACTGGAAGAGATTTAAATCGAATTTTAAACTTACATTTTTTATAAATTTAGATTTATCAAGATTTAAAAAATAAGCTTTAGAAGCTTTAAAGTAATTCCGAAATATTTCAAGGAGAAAAAACTATTTTTAAATAGATTGGAAATATTTAAAAACTTCCAGAAAAATCTTTTAAAAATACTTGAATTTTTCCTAATATTATATAAAATCCTGTAAAATAAAAATCTTGAAAGTTCTCTAGGTTCTTTTTTGACACATCTCTTTTCATGCTATTTTAGGCTATAATCAGAATTTGGATGATTTTTAGAGAAAAAACCAAACAGTTATTAACTTGACCTGATGAATTTCGAATGATCTTAACCCTTTGACCCGAGGGCCAAATATGGTTAAAAAAACCGTCGTAGAATTTCCAATAAAAACTTTACTCTGTATACATTAATTTTAAAAATGAAAAATAGTAAAACTTTTATAAATATTCCTAAATTTTATTTTAATATGTCATACACTGATTATTTCAAAAAAAAATTTGTAAATAGTTGGTGATCTAAAAAGATATTTGCGACATTTGTGTACCCTATTTGACCTCGGGGAATAGATTTCAGGAATGCAAATATTAAAATATCTCCATTAGTTAGTAAAATACTATAAAAAATACTATGTCTTTCAAATTATACAAAAACTTAAAAATGTATATTTTTTAGTTGAAAATTCCTTTCTTCCATGGAAAATTAAACTATTTTGTAGAAAATTCAATTTTTATCTGAAAATTTACTATTGCATTTTTGATTAAATACTTATTTTAAAACTTTAAATATTTATTTTTAAGCTTGGAAATTTAACAATTTTGTTGATTTTTTAGAAAAATGATATTTTTTGGTCGAAAATTCATATTTTTAATAGAAAATTATTTTTCTTGGTTAAAAGTTCATTTTTTGGTTATTTTTGGTTAATTTTCTTGGTTGAAAAAATAGTTTCTTACGCTGAAATTTTAACTATCATTTTTGGGTAACATTTTTTTTATTTGAATATTTAACAATTTTGTGAAAAATTCTGTTGTTGCTTTTTTTCCTAAAAATTATCCTTTCTCATTCAGAAATTCATCTTTTTTTGGTAGAAAAGTGATCTTTTTGCTCAAAAATGTAACTATTTTGATTAAGAATTTAGTTATTAGCATAAAAATGCATTTTTTGTGAAACTTCTTTTCTTTTTTTATAAAATGGTTGAAAGTCCATGCGTTTTTTAGAAATTAAACTATTTAGCTGGAAAAATTCGGTTGTAACATTTTTCTTTAAATATTCAAAATATTCTTTTATATATATTATGTCTCGAATTTACATCATAATTTTGAAAAATCATGTAAGATTTAAAAAGATTGCCTTATAATCATCTAAATTTTTCCAAGCATTTTATGAAAATTTGGTTTTGTCCTCTTGAAACCTTTCGAGTTTCTTTTAAAGCACCTAAAGTTCAACCTACATTTGTAAAACGGTTCTAAAGTTTAAATTCTTTTAGATGCTCTTTAAATTTACTGAATATTTTATTAATTTACTCGATTAGGAAAATTATTCTTTTTTTCTGCAAAATTAAAAAAATTGCCTTTACAATTTTTCGTCATCCCTAGGAACCTAAAAGATTTTTTTTCGATTTCGTGAAACCTTACAAAATTCTTAAAACACCTTTATAGTTTGAATTCTTGTCGAATCGTTTCAAAATTTCTGAATATCTCTTAAGCTTACTCAAATTTTAAAGCACATTTTATAAACCAACATATACTAATAAAAAATTACAGAAGAATGCTTAATAAGATGTATGTTCCCTAATTTTTCTAAAATTACGTAATACAGCAAAATTGCAAAACTTTACTTCAGAGTGTTTTAGTTACTTTTTAAAAATTTTAGGAAATAGTAAAAATTGTTCTATAATCTCTTTACAAATTTCTCTTAGAATTCATTACAAAAAAATCATTTAAAATTTTCGCATGAACGTTCTTTCTTTCTCTGCACACCATGCAAAATTCAGTTTACTTAGAAACTCCTAATAGCCAGTTAGTCAACGAAAACGAATAGTGAAGTCGAGTTGGAGGGGGGGGGGGGGGGGGTCGTTTTTCTGTTGGTAAGTTTTGGGTTTTTTTGGG
>JAAAKG020144306.1:0-11151 GCA_010014905.2 Druon quercuslanigerum
TTGTCCAGTACAAATAATTATTCAAAAATTGTTAGCAATGTAAATTATAATTTTATTCATACGTAAATAATACTTCAGCAGCCCTTACAAACATACCTTGCGTTAAAAAAAGGTCATATTATTCCATGTAAAAATTACATTTCTAGAATAAAACACTGATAAGGACCCCCACCTGGGTCGAAACGTCTGTTTGAAAAATCAAGAATTTCTTATTTTTGGATCCTAAAGCCAATCACAACATCAATTACGAAGAATATATTAATATATTATACCATTCAATAAACCAGGAATGATTATCAATTCAAAATGATCCAACAAAATGCTCACAACGGGTGCCTGAAATGCACGGAAAACATATATCGAACCTCCACCTTTTTCATACTCACCTAATACTCTTGAGTCCACACGTGACTATAAAATGTTGATTAACAATGTCGATTATTAAAACATTCAGTGTTACCGAAGAGTAAAGAACTCATAAAATTTCCCTAAACGCCTAAATTAAAAATATTGGCCCGATTTAATAAGACTCGAAAAATAGATAATAGTATTCCCAGCCACTATCTTCAATGGACCAATTGAATGACTCTTATCACCGAGGCATATTTGAGCCCCTCTAATAAGAACTCTCAACCCTGCTCCCCTTTTGTGTCGGAAGCTAGAAATTTCGACTTCATGATATTAAAATCATGTTGAAGTCCAATACAAATACTTGAACTAAAGAAAAGAGGCTATTGTGTATTAGGCATGATTAACAAACAAATTAGCCATACAAAAATCAACAAATATCTGTCAATATTCGATCGGAATGTGGTAAAGAAACCTGATACTTTTATAATTAACTTAACTAACTTAATTTCACACAGGTATATAAACAAATATTTTATTTATTTAAATAAAAATTGATGACATTCCTTACTTCACCTAAAAAGGAAATAAGTGATTAGAAACATGATCAATTTCATTTGTTCCCTTAATATCGAGGATAATATCAAATTCAGAGAATATTTAACATATTCATATTTTCAATAAAAAATATTCAGGAAGAAATTCTGTTCGACTTCCTAAGTTTAAAAAAATATTTATTAATTATTCATTATTTAAACCAATTAAATTCAAATATTAAATATGGAAATGTGAACCTTCTAAATTCTAACAATTTTTAAATAATTTCAAATAGTCAATATTTTACTTACTCTTAGAGCAGACGTAGAACGTAATTGAATTTTACATTAGGTACCAAGACTTTTGCCGTGCCAAGTTTCGAAGGAAGTATTCCTATAACTAAGTTTTTCGTCAAATAACGTGATCTATCATTTACAGAATTTTATCTTCCCAATAATCTATACCTCAAAAACCGGGAGATGACTGGGAATTTTTTGAGACCGAATCATCGATCAAATCACTTGGAATATTACAAATATCATATCACATGATATAATTCATATAAAAATAAATTCGATTTCAACTATTCTTGAAATGGTTAATTTAGTTGTTAACTATTTCAATTACTACATCATTCAGTTTACAACGCTTAATTTAAAAATCTTTTACTTTACAATTTTTCCACTCTATGCCTCTATTTTAAACATAAATTTGCAATTAAAGTATTTAAAAAACAAAGCAATATAAATCGATTAATAATTTTTTAAACTAAGCTGTAGTTCGAGTTTTAAAAAGTATACAATAATTATTTTACAATAAGATGCTAAATTGGTTTAAAATTAAACAATGTACAGATTTTAACGTTCAAAATTCAACTTTTTCAATATGAAATCCTTAATAATTAAGCAATTTGAAGGGTCCAATTCAAACTTTAGAAACTAATTTCTAATATATATTCGTAATTAAACGCTTTTTAAAATTTATAATCTTATTTAAATGTTGTATCAGTCCAAAATATTAAATTTTTAACCTATTCCATTCTAAAAATTTTCATTATAAAAATGACTGAATGAGCAATTATACATCAAATATTTAAAACTCAACAATTTGAAACTGAATTTACTGAAATAGCAATTGAAACTTAATAATTTAAAACGACCAAAATTGAAAAATAAAACAATTGAAACCAATTGCAAGAGAAACTTTTTTGGGTTTACATTTGTATTGAGTGGAAGTATTGTTTTTTTAAGATTTTTATCAAGCTTGAAATAAAAAAATTTTAGTTTTTATTTATTGTTAAATTGGCAGTCCATTTTATATTTGTATAGATTTTATTGAGTTGAAGGAGATAACAGGTTTTTTTATTGGAGGAGGCCATCTTTTTCTTTTCAAGATTTTTATTTTGTTTGAGGAAAGAATATTTTATTCTCGATTTTTTTCTGAATTAGAAGGTGGGTAATTAAAAAAAAATTTATTGAGCATGATGAATGGAAGTGCTGATTTTCAATTTTTTCTTATTTGGAAGAGGTAATTTTTTTATTTTTAGGATTGTTATAGAACTGGAAGAAAAGGAATTTGTGTTCTCAAGTTTTTATAAATAGAAAGAGACACTCATTTTTTTATATACTTAGATGATATCGTTCCTGTTTTTAAAAGGTATCGTGTTTTAATCAACCCAAGTATTATAACAGTACAGACGATTTTTAATTGGTATTAGAGTCGTTAGTATTTATTTTTTTTTACGTTCTGCAATTAATTAAAAAGATATGAATTTATTTTTAATTAAAAATATAAATTAGATTTTTTCATGTTTCGTCCCGGACTGACTCAGTGGACTCATCTATAAGGCTATGAAAATCAGTCTTACCTTATACGTTTTAATTGACATAAATTCATTACAATGTATATTTTCCAAAGAAACTTTTTTTTATTATAACGTTTTTATTGAGTTAAAAGAAGGACATGTTTTATTTCTGAACATTTTTATTAATGCGATTTGAAATGGAGGTTTACTTTTAATTTATACCATTTAAAAATATAGCTTAGATTCATTCTTTTTAACCATAAATCTTAAAACTTTTTAATTTATAAAAGTATGAAGGTTTAAGTTTTGCAGTTTAATTTCATTTGATTGAAAAGTTGAAAAGCTTCTATTTTATATGTGCAAAAGAGTTTAAATAAAAAATTTCCAAATTAAAATTTGTTTAAGCTTAATTCAAATTTCACTAGTATCTTTGAATAATTACAAAGGCTTTTGTACTACAAACACACATATGATTTAAACCATTTGGCGGAGAATCCTAAGTCCTGAACCGGGCTGTCATTTCAATACGTATTCTTATTCAGGAATACTACAAACAGTAAATAAGACTGATTCTAAACGTGAATACTAATTGTTTGTCGCTCAAGTTTACAATAATACATAAAGAAATACCATCTTCTCTTATTATAGTAGAAATATTTATATCAATACCTCGATTATCTCTAAATTCTTACATTTTATTTTAATTGTAGATACAGAATGAACTAAATCTTTGTATCGAAAGTCTCTATGTTAAATGGCAAATATGATCACTACCTTTCAGGCAATATAAGCTATTTAAAATAGTAAAATATTATCCCTGCACTGATAGAAATTTAGTTACTTAATACGTTAAAACCGATATTATAGTTTAGTATAAACTTTTACGATATATAGAAATCGGTTATTCATATCAAAAGTCTTTTTTTTTTATCTTTCACATTTTGAAAGAGAGGATTCTCAAATTTGCTAAAGTTTACACTAAAAATTTTGAGTCATTCAAGAAGAATGAGACGGACAAAAATACGAAAAGTAAAAGTTCGTAAACCCGTCGTGAATCGTCCTAAATCGTCGTAAATTCACCCTGTACAATTTTATATCACATAAATACACAAGTCATTATCATTATTCGTATTTGTATACATAACACCGTAGAACACACATTCGCTGAGGTAACTGCTAACTTAACCTATACTTATATACATAGTACGCTTAAATATACAAATAACACGCGTTGCACACAAATCACGCTGAGAAAAGGGGTTTGAAGATTCCGTATATACTAAGTAGTCAAAGTTTTTGGAATTAAGAGAGACGGCATGGTGCTTAATAACTCGACTTATAAACATTCAAAAATAAAAGTAAAAACAGAAAAATATTCTGTTTTAATAAGGTCAAAATTGAGATTGCATTAAATTGAAATGTATTTATATGGTTTTCGTTATTTGTAAGCACACTGGAAAACACGCAATCTTTTGTGTCCTTAACGTTAAAGGAGGTGCGCGTTCGGTTTCAGCCCCGGGCATGTGATAAAACACGATTTTTCTATGTGGTAAATTTTGCCATTTCTAAATGGTACGCTTTAATACACGCAAAGAAACGGTTTGGTTGTCCTGACAACTGGGTTCGGTTGGCAGTATTTGGGTTGTCTGAATCAAACGTTGGTTTGTGGCAACCGAACCGGTTGAGTTGTCATGGCTGAATCTGCTTGGTTGGAAGAGTTCGGTTGCGCGAAACACCAGTTCGGTTACGGCGAACTGGACTATACATGCACACTAGTGCTCTGGTGTGCGCTGACAATTTATTAAGATACATTATAAATTTATATAATATAATACCATACAAATATTGTCATTAAAAAGGATTTTTTTTACATTTATTTAATGCTTTTGTATAGTTTATTTTTATTATTTTATTTTCTCCTGCCGGCCTACTCACAGTAATACAAGATGATGAATTTTAAATCTAGATGAATTTCATTTTTGCATTAAATTAAGTAAGTCACTTAATTTCAACCAGATATGGAACTTAATTGAGTGTCTACTGTCTGAAATACGACTAATATGATGATTAACTGACAATTATATTGAGTTTAGGATGGTTTCCATTCGCGGGCTCTGAAATTCAATTTGTGCCGGCAGAAAGGCGTGCGTGAAATGCGATGCGCAAACACTTTAGATGGATTTTGTGGATTTTAGAAGAGGCGTCACGAGAACTTTTGAAAAAACTTGGAAAAAATAAAAAAGGCGTGGTTTCTGCTAATAAAAGAAGGGCAGCCTATCAGCTTTATGCTGATATTGATCAGAACTAGATTATAATTAGATTACTATTTATCAGGTATTTTCCATAGAACTTTTTTAGACGTGCAAACTTTTATCTTAAAATTTTTTCGTGTCGCGCATAAATCTTACAAGATGTCTTCCTTATGAAAGTATATATTCAACACAAAAATTAATTTTCAAAAAATATAAATGTGATTGTTTTGAGAAAATCGACTTTTAATATTTTTAAAAAAACTGATGCCATTTTCTTAATTTTTAACATTATTTATATTTTTTGATAAATTTTAAAAGTAGACATTAAACGCTATCAAAATAAAAAAAGATAAATATTTCAATTAGGTTAAAAGTTATAGAGATTTGAAGAAAAAATATGGGGTTTTTTGAGACTCAAAGCACAAAACTCAAATGCGCATAACTTTGTAGAAGTTTTTTTTCCTAATCCGAAAAATATGTATCGCCTAATTTCCTCTAAAAAATAACATTTCGTCTGTGAGAGATTCTGCGACTTCAAGGGTAAAACCTGCCTGATTTTAAATGGATTCAGTCTATAGTGTATTGTTCTCAGAAGAAAATCATCCAATATTTTCAAACTGTTGTTTCGTGTGGACGAAAAATGTGATGAATTAAAATAAAATAGCATCCGTTATTAGAAAGTATGGAAAATTATATGATGAAAATCTCTTCGAATTAGGGAAACTTGTCTGATTTCTATAGAAATATTATAAGAAAATTTATATTCATGAAAATACCAAATTGTAAGCATCAATCGACTCCAATTTAATTGCATTTTGTGAATAAATAAAGCGTGGCAGTATAGAAATGGATAACCAGCATTTTTCGAAAATGGGTTTATTGCGCTTTACTTCAGTAAATGATCTTCTGTCTCGCTACACCTCAAAGGCATTCTACTTGCTTGCGGAAAACCTGTTTGTCCAAAAACATTCCGTAGTTTTAAGGCTTGGTCTACGCATCTTTCAAGGAACCATAAAAGTCAAGATGATTCTAAAACAGACGAGGAAGTTGAAGTTAATTTTGAAGATTTTTTTGCTGAAAGTGATGTAGGGGAATCTCATGAGGAATGTATAAGAACTGATAAAGATGCCTCCGTCATTTGGAACACTGATAAACAATCTCGCCCGGAGGAAAATAAGAAGAAAGCAACTGAAGCACAATTTATGCTATTTCTTCGTGCAAAATTTTAAATTTAGCAGGGCTTATTAATATTTCAGAAGCTATAGAAAATTTATCTACAGTATTTTGTAGGTTGCAAACAAAGCGTCAACAGGATTCGTACTTTAAAAGTAATTTATCCATCGTTCAGCCAAAACGGAAAGAAATTAGTGCTCGAGTTGCCAGGGGTGGGCAAGCAAACTTTTGTGAAAATAGGGATTCTGAACTGCGTGCGGACGAGTTCATGTATGTCTCAATAATTGAAGTGATTCAAAGTCTTCTCTCAAACGAAGAATATCAAAAACTATTGTATCCAAATGATGAAGCTGAAGCTAAATATGCTGCGCAGTTTTTTGAATGGCTCAGCCGCGAAGAAGAATGCTCTTGTTCAGAAAATTGCCTCGTGGTGTCATTAGAATCATTTTATACTTTGATGAAATGAATTTAACTGACACGGCTTCATCTAGACCTACACAGATGGGAATGTTTTATTTCCAAATGGGAAATATAAATCCTCGACATCGGTCTTATTTGCATTGGATTAATCTTGTTTTACATATAGAATCTGATGCCATGAAAGCTTACGACATGTCTTTAATTTTAGTATCTATAGTGGAGGATTAAAAACTTTTTGAAAATGGTTTGCAAATGCCGGAGGGTAGTCTCGTCTACGGCTCATTAATAGCTTTTATTGGCGATAACCTTGCAGCCCACAAAATCGGTGGTTTAAAGGAGAGTTTCTCTTTACACCATGATAAGAGAAGACTCCAATCTTTTATGAACGAAGGAGGAATATATTGAGCAAATTCGAAAGCTCGAGAAAGCTTAAACAACAGCAGAATTGGAGGCATTAAAAAAAGACTTCGGAATCAATTGAGGATGTTTATTATATACTTTAAAGTATTACCACATAATTGGTAGCATTCCGCCGGATATTTTCCATGACATAATTGAAGGGAGTCGGCTTCGAACTTTGCAACTAGTTTTAGGACGTTATCTGCAAGCTGATCATAAAGTTATGACACTCGTGAGGTTTAGCGATAAAATGGTTCAGTTCGACTATGGTTGCACGGAAACGAAGAAAGTGATGATAAATTTTGGACAAATTACATGCTGCTTGTCGAGATATTATATCACGTATGTGCTTATGAAATATCCCTCGGGATGGTCGGCTGCTTAGAATGTGCTATTAGCGATTATCTTTCCTCTTTTCAAGAAATCTATAACAAAATTCTCACACCGCAGCAGCATTTCTTAATTCACTATCCTTCATTCACATTAATGTATGGTCCTTTATATACATTTTATACTCTGCGGATGGGGGTGAAACACCAATACTTCAAAGATCTAATGAGGAATTTCAAGTGTTTTAAGAATCCTTCCTTTACCATGGAGAAACAACATCAATTATATGAAACATACATCATGGGAGGTTCGGTAGCTACACCTGAAGAGCAAGGAGTCGTCAAACGAATAGTTTACAATAATTTAGCTTTTTAAAATATTCTTCCTCAAGAATTAGGCACAGTTAGAACAGTATCGTGGGTGTCTATTTATGGAATTAAGTACAAACCGGAAAAGTGTTTTGTCATGGTGGATTATGTAAAAACTCGACTACAGTTCTCCTTGATTGTGAAAATTCTATTTTTCCAAGACAAACACTTACAATTCTGATCTTAGGATACATTTTCTCACAATTTTTCGTCAAGTTTCTTTATCTCATTTGTAACTTCTGCATTAAAATAAAACAGTATTTTTAGCACGATTTTCGCTTTCTAGATGTTTTGTTATTTCATAATTGAAGTTGTTAATTTTATTTTTATTCTTAGCTTTTATTTACTCATAAGTGATAATAAGAAAGCAAGATGGATTAACGGAATTTATTTGAGTCTCCCTGTAAACCCCCTACTTCGAATGGATCCCTAAAATCGGATTGTTTTGGACCATTTGTAAAGAGCCGCCACAATAAATCTCTAAAAGAAATGTTTCCAACGATTTAACTGACGAACCACAACAAGCATATACAGAAACTGAAACTGGCGAAGATCCTCCAGTCTCAGTTAAAGTAATAAATTAGTATTTCCGTTGAGAAACTACAGAAATCAATTGCAATAACACATTCAGATGACACAATGATTGAAGATATAAGAATCACAGCTGACAACTCATTTTGACGCATCTACTTCTACGCTTGTCCCGGCTCCAAACTCAGAATTCTCCTCTAAATCATCACAACTTCCAACTAAGGCTTCTGTTTCTACGCTTGCCTCAGCTTCAAAAATTTCTACGCTCCAGTTCATATTCACCAGTAATTTTATTAATAATTTACTTTCTGGAAAGGTATGTTTCAAAATTTTTAGAAGATATTTACGTATCATTATATAACATTAATAATTGAAATTATTAAATATTCATTGTAACACTTATTTCAGGAAAAGGCATATAAGAATTGTTTTCCAGTTTCCTGGTCAGATGACATACGCCTTAAAAGATGAGTCTGACTATGTAGAAGTAGCTGAACGAGCCCTGAGGCAATTCCCTGTATCACAATTAAGAACCGTTTCTGGAACTGTAAGTTTTCATTGAACATTTTATTTTATTGGTACTAAATTTTTAAAAGTCTTTTATCAAATATCCTTTTGTCGTCGAAAGAAAGAAATAATATTATTTAAACTGCATTTATGTGTATTAGAATCTTACAGGATGCGTTAATAACTCAATTGAAGAGGTGCCATAAAAATTATCTTCAGTATCTGAATCGTTCCAAACAGAAGAGAGCTTCCGAGTTAGAACAACAAAAGTCTCATATAGAAATAGTTACTTTAATACTGGAAGAAATCAAGAAAGAAAGACGATCTGTTACTATTCTAAAGCCTCTTCTCACGGAGTGTCGTAAAAGAAGGCAAGAAGATCCCAAAAAGCATGTAATGCCACTGAGCATCTGAAAGTTTACCCAGCTTTAAAACTAAAGCAGTTGGTGAATATAATTAATCATTTTCAAAATTATAATCTTCAGTGCAGAACGAGTTCTTAAATTGTCTAAGAGTTCCATAAATAAGAAAGCAATTGTTTCAAAAAATGGATTTATCACTTTTTTTCGCTTACTTCTCAAGTATGATTTAATAATTCACTTAAAAAATTGGAAAAAATTCCTGAAATTTCTTTCCTCTGATTATTGTTCTAAATGTTTTATTCTCTTCGAGAAAGAATACATGAATCACATTGACTACAGCTATATGCAGAATTCGAGGAATTGGTAGGCCTTAATGTTTCCAAACTCAGAAATCGGTGGATCGCAGCTTTACCACTTTAACTCAGCTATTTTCTACCGGATTTAGAACCGTCCAATGATCGAACTTACAATTAGCAAGCTCTACTAGTTCTTCTTGCGGTTTCTGCACATCTTAAACCTGAATTCGGGCAGGAAAAAAACACGAGACATATTATAGAAATATTAAAGGTAATTATAAACAAAATATTTTGCGGCATCTTGGTAGAAGATTTAAAACTCTAACTATTTTAAATAATTAATATAGCTGCGCTGTTTTAAATATTTTAAGAAGGGTTTCAGCTCTTGACTTCTGAGCGTAAACGATATTGATAGATTTAAAATCCGCAATTGTAAGTATGTCATGGGATTTGAAACATGGTATAAGATTTTGAAGATTTTAAAAGGATTTTTGAAACAATGTGAGAATTTAATAATATTGTCGGTAAAATTTAAAACTAATTTTATGTTTAGTCTTTCCTCGTCTTCTAATTATAATATTATTCTGGTTTATATAATTTTTTTAATTTTCAGGAAGGAACTGTTCTGTCTGATAAAGTGCCAGAAAAAGATCAACTTTCGCGAATTATTGCAATTGGATCAAACGATATACCGAATCTAAAAATTTCCACGTACATCGACGGCAAAGCAGTTTGCTCAGATGACCCTGTCGAAGGGTTACTATATTTGCATGCATTATGTTGGGCTTTAATGTCGCATACGCTCCTGAAGCTAAAGTTGCATTTACTTTCACAAGTTTCATTATACTTTGTAAATTACGGCACGTCTGTGTTTATATATTTCAAGTAATTATAAAAGTACCTATTTTAAAGAAATTATAAAGAGAATGTGATATTTCGAAATATATAATCTGTTTTACATAGTAATAAACAATAAGCTACTTTGAATAGAAATATTAATGTATACTATCTTGATTAAATGTCACAAAGTAATTTTTAATAAATGTGAGCGTATATAATTATTAGTAATTCATCTATGTCTATAATTATAAATAAATTAAGTTCTTTTTTCCTTCTACTAAAGTCATTGACTTGGAGGATAAAACAACTTTATTTATAAGCATTAATGAATCATTTACTCAATGCTCACATTTAACAAAAAATATTTATTTCCTAAAATTATTCAATTTTTTATTTTTTATTAGTTTCATATTCTTAATAACTGAACGATAGCAAATAAGTTTTATGAATTTTAACAGTCAGCTGACTGAAATTAACCTATAAGATTCATTTCACATGCTCGCGTTGACTGAAAATCAATAAGCTTTCTGTCTTAAATTAATCTATAAAGTACATTTTGAGTACATAAAGCAGTTGACTCTTAACCAAGCGCGTTACTTAAATCATGTAATAATCATCAGTTGACTTTCAACTGGCGAATGATCCTTTTTGTTACATCTGAAAGTCAAGCGTCTTTTTTACTGAAATTCATCATGTTGTATTACTGTGCTCGTACTGCGTAGACTTGAGAATTTTTGCGTTCTGAAAGAGCTGCTACGGTTATGATGCGCTTCCCTAACCGTAGCGTCAGTGTTTCATAACATTTCATAGGAGTTTCGTGAAGTGAATTGAAGTGCAGTGAACTTATTTATAACATGTTATGGTGCATAATGGCAGTTTGCACTTCTCATGCTAATAATTATTTATGCGTGATATTATAACGTACCTCTTGCTTTTCAAGCTGTCGATCATTAACATCCACATCGTTCTTTATTAGTTTGGAAA
>JAAAKG020144307.1:0-11151 GCA_010014905.2 Druon quercuslanigerum
AGCGTATTAATTTCATTTTTCGCCCGCTCTTAATATCTTTCTGAATATATTTTGCCCAATTATACTAAACCGTTTCACTAGTTTAACAACTGAATAAGAGTTAATAATTTTGGCAGAACAGTTCAAACAATTCTAACTACGCTTCTAACCACGCTTCTAACCACGAAACATGGCATACGTTTTCCGTTGGTTGTTTTACACTCAGACTAATCTTTTGACCTTAGGTCCGTAATAAGGGTACATATACCGTATCATTTCACTGTGAATGATTAAGCGCCGACCTCGTAAATATGTATATATATGTTGCTCTTCCATGATTTCCTCATCCGCTTCCACATCTTTGTATCCGGTTTTAAGTGATAGTAGCTCGTCGGGGTCATCAAAGATATTTTCTTTACGCCTCGACAGTTTGCATATCCAACACCGTTTCATCTACTTTTTATGTTATCTTATTATATTATTTAGATCTCTTACCAGGAATACTTTCCCGCAAAGTAGGCACAATAATGTATTGATGCTTAGAAGGTATGTTTGAAATCACTGTTGGTTGTCCGTTCTTATGTCTGTCAGTCGATATCTTTTGTGATCTGCTTTCGAGAGGCTGCTCTCTTAGTTCCCCAAAAGTGTTGTGTTTTTATAAATTTAACAAAAGTGCAATCTTTATCACCCATGACAGTTTTTTCATATTCACTATGTAATTTCGAATTTTTCACGTTTTTCTGATCTTCTGTTGCATCACTCGGATTTAGAAGATCAGTTTCTTCAAACGCAGAAATAGGGGAAACTGATTCAGAGAAATCAGAACTTTAATTGGTTTCACACTCTAATTCTTTAACAAACCCATTCTGCTCTAACGGAATTATTTGTTGATGGTTTTCTGAAATTATTTCTTCTTCTTACACAACTATATCAAAAGCAACATTTCACGCACTGTCATTCGCATCATCTTCCAAAAACGACATCCATGATCCCCTTTACTATAAGAACAAGAGTTCGTATGCATTAATTTTTTAATAGATCACTATTAAAATTTACCTATATTGTCACCATAATTAGTGGCTGCACTTTTTTTATACAAATTACTAATTTAAAAAAATAGGACAAAAATAATGTTTAAATTTTGTACGAATTACTTACCAAGTAAATGTTGATAACTCCGACATCAGCGGCTGTACGGCACTGTAACGTTCCAGCCCTCTCGATTATATACAGTGAGAGACTTTTTGTTAGAATAAATGATAAAAATGAATGAGAATTTAGTATAATATCTTTTCAAAATGGGGAAAACAGGGTTTGCGTATCAAAAATTAATATAGTGGGTTTCGGTCGTCAAAATTAATATTTTGTTTAAACGAATGGAAAGGATGTTTCATTAACTCTTATAAAACTTGTGAGAATTTAATATTCAGTACATTAAAGTTGACAAGCGAAGTTAAAACGATAGTACTACATTTTATTCGAAAGAGCGAAAACATCTTTTGAAGTTTCCATACAAAGCATATAAGAATCTTAAACGACTATATGAAAAATAACTCACTCTACCAAAAGATTCCACCTTCAGAAGAAGGAACTTTATACACAAATTAAATACAAGTAAATACGGACACACGCGTAGAATTACTAATTTTATTATTATGTACTTAATTTATTCACTACATACATAAACGCACGCTTGGTCGCTATGTAAAATCGAAACGGCTGGAGCGAGATTCGAACCTAACCTACCTAAAGCACTAACGCGTTCCCTAACAACTAAACCCCATGGCTAACTTAGATTATGGAATATTCGGTAAAATTTCGGCAAACCGTGGTCTCTTGAAAACTCAGGGCAGTATAACAAATATCTGGGCCTTTTTTCACGAGTGATTTATTGCTTAATACTTTTTGTTAATAGATAAAATAAACATTTTATCTTGTTCAATTAATAAATTGAATTTATAAAGCAGATTTTTGTAAAGGGACTGGTAATATTCTTTTTATGAATAACATTCTTTAATTTGACATCTCAGTAATGTAGTGTAATAATATTGAGTGTATTTAGATGTGATATTTTATAAATTGTACTCATTGAATTAAATCTTTTTACCATAGAGCATAAATTTCGTGAGAAAGAATTCCTAATATTTTAATTCCCATGGTATAAATATAGTATTAGTTAAAAATAGAAAGGGTTCACTTCTATTTAAAATGTTGTGAAACATCATTTTTCGGCTCGATCGGACAATGGCGAAAACAATCGAGGAGCATTCTCAAACGAAACTATATAAAACATCAAGAATATTGTTTTTTGAGATTGGAAAATAATCAATTTTTTCAAGAATAATTTTATGTAAAAGAACATGAAAAAGATTCAATAATTAATGGATATTCTCTGAAAAAATGATTAATTCCAATAGTCTTCGCAATTATGTCAAAATGAGTTAATCCCTGTGTTTATTTGAAATGATTTCATAGTTTGCTATGCGTCTCAGGTTTCTGTCAACTTTATATTGACAATATCAGTTTCTAAAATACGTTTTCGAGATTATGATATTCACTATTTTTCTTATTGAAATTATTTTTCGAAAAATCAGTAAAAAGAATATCATTTTTCCATAGTGTTAATTCTTGAAATGGAGATTCATAATAATTTGTATTTAGAATACTACTTTTTCGTCTTCGCGTTTTAAATACTCGTATGACAATATTAAACTTCGGTATTGTAATACAAATAAGTGGGATAAAACCTCGGTTTCCCCTATTTTGGAACGATTCCTAATCGATATGCTTTCATTATGATACGTAATGCACATCTATTTACGATTTATGGGAAAGATTTTGTTAATCCTTTTTTTTCAAATATTATTAAATGTTTACGCCATTTTTAGATGAAATCTGTACGGCAACAGAACACAAATTGAACAACTTTATTTTGCATGTTTTCCCTTTTAAAGTTGCAATTATTTGAAATGAATTTATCACAGAAAACTTAACTATTTTTAAATTACTAATTTTAATTTCCAAATGCAACAAATTCAATTTTAATCGTTAAATTTAAAGTTATGAAATGGAAAAATATAAAGTTTAGCATTAAACATGAAATTTAAGAACTCTATTTATCGGTCTTATGTATTCATTTGTGATAGATTATTTCTTATTTTTTTATCTGCTTCGTATTGGTACAAGTTAAACATTAGAAGTTTCAACTATTAAAACTAAATTTATAAAATGAACATTAATTATTTTTAAATTGCTAATTACACTCTCTAAAATTTAACCAATTCAATAATTGAAAATTAAAACCTACGAAACGAAAGCATTTAAAATTACAGACATTATTCATTGACTGATCTATTAATTTCTGATAGATTAGATTAATTTTTATATTTTTATTTTAATCTCGTCAGCTTTTTCATTTTTTAATGAAAAATCACCCCTTAGAATTATTAATCATTCTTGAAATATTCCAATCAAACACTTAATAATTTCAAATGAATTATTTGCTTTAATCTTTAACTAAAAACCAAACTGTTTTAAAATACTACATTGAAAATTAAAAATTAAAATAAGACATTGTTGTAATATGATCACCATTTCTGAAATTCTACAATTTTAAGTTATTCTTTTCGAAATTATTTTAGATTTACATCTGACATTATTAAAATTTATTATTCATTCTTGAAATATTCCAATAATATATTTCTTCAATTTGAAATAACTTTTTGTAAATCTTGAACTAAAAATCAAACAATTTTAAGATATTACATGGAAAATGAAATTAAAATTAAAACATGAAATAAAGAGTATAAAAGAAGATTGTTATAATATGACTCCAATTTTTGAAATTGTACAATTTAAACTTTTAAATTCGAAATTTTAACAAGGAAATTCAAATAAGAATGAAAAACAATATTATTCTAATATAATTTCCATTTCTAAAATTTTACAATTTCAACAAATATAACCCATGCACGCGGCTATTACAAAGTAGTCGCCACATAACTTTTCGCATCAGCCCCACCAAATTTATTTTCTGGATCCGCCGTTGTTTCAAGCTTAAAATTTTAAACTTATTTAGGCCGTCGTTCATAAGAATTTGGGACGAAGTCTGTACCTGACGTTCAAGAGCCTAGTTTATTTGCGAATTTCATAAGAATACTCAGCTATTCTTCTGAAAGCCTGACCTATTTTAGACAATTAAAGAAAACCATCCAGAGAGTATTAAATTGAATTATAAAGCTATTTAAAGTTTTATTTTCATTTTCATGTTCATCTCATTCATGAAATGTACTTTTACAAAATAATAAGGATACTTATTTCATGTCATATATTTAAAGTCTTTTAATTTAGGTTCTTATTATAATTATATTAATAATATTATTAATGTCCTATTATAAAGAAAAACGCGAATAACTAAATAAATTAATTTATGATTTATGTTTATAATAATAATAGTATAATAATTATTGTTGCATAGTTATATTCCCTCCTGCTTGTTTTAATTAAAATTATTTCCAACATCTTTAATGCTTCATGTATCATCATTATTTACTATTAGGTTTTTGATTAAGCAGTGAAATCTCTTGCCTTTCATTACAATGCCGAGGTTATTCAGGACAATAAAATTATGAAAATTAAGCCGTATAATTTTTCGTGACCGAATTGCAAAATAAAAAAACAATGTTCTCTTTTTATTTAGATTGCCCGTACAAAAAGGAAGAAATCGCCAAAACCGGGCTCAGGCTTCGTGAAACTTGGCCCTGGCCTTGTGATCTAACCTGGGACAAACTCGAATGAAACGCCAAATCTGGCCAGGGCCCAGTTATATTGCTTGGGTCGCTCCGTGTCCTCAGGGTTAACGAGACTTTTGCCGGATCGTCGTATCGATTCCGTCGCATACTGTAACCACCTATCTCACGGTCATGAGAGGTGGTTATGGCTGAAATTTTGCCGCGATTTCGCTGAGATTAACCTTATGACAAAACTTTATAGGGGGCGTTATTCCTCAAATGACCCACTCAAAAATTCAAAGTTGTCTGATCTAAGTTAAGCTTATGCAAAGTGTTGTGCTGTTGGATAGAAGATTATAGGGGAAAAATTTGACATGCGGATAATTAATGACTTTCTCTTCTAATAGTGATCAAAAGTAAATTTGACATTTTTGGGAAGTGAGGCAGATTTTTTTGCTATTTTTTTGGTCATAACAGAAAGCTTAGGGTTTTTCCTATAAGAACATGTATATTAGAAAGTGGGATTCAAATGTTTAATTTATGAAAATAAGCGTTGAGTACACCTGTGCACTCATGACGCTGGATTTCGAGCCCCGCGGCGCACAGTGTGCCGGATGGTACAACAAGGTGATCAAAAGTCGAATTATTACCCGATTTATATAAAATTTATTTTTAAAGTACTTTTTGGGTCTCTAGTTTTAAATGTGCTCTCAAAATTTTAAAATTTATAGTGCCAAACCCTTATTCTTATATGACTACAATTTTACTAAATTCATTTAAGACAGGTTTTGTGTAGGTTGCTGGAAGTTCCAAAATCAAAGTGAGAAATCTAATACGTTAGCTGAATTGAAAAAAATCCTATAAGACCATTAAATTTATTTTAGAATGGTTTTTCGAATTCTTGTTTTCGAACCTCTTATTCAGTTGCATCGATTAAAAAGTTGTGTTAGTACTGACAAAATACTAATTAGGTACGCAAATAAACAATACACAAACATTTATTTAGATTAACTCTTTCAACATTTCCTACATATTAAAATTAATTTTCGCAAAATGACGCAAAAAGAGACATGGAAATCAGTTCATTAATACTTGTACAAGAACTTAGCGTTTCAACATATGTTGGCCAAGCCTGGCTACTTCATTTTTTTTATCGAAAGCTGATTAAATGATACGAATTTTTAGACGTTAAAAATTAATAAAAAAGTTAATAATATTAATAAATATATAAAATTCTTAACACTTAAATCGCTTAAAGGAGATTAGGTATTATGCTAATAGGAGATTAGGAGATAGGTATTATCATAAAGTTAAAGGAATATAAAATAAGGAATACAAAATATAAAGTTGAGGAATATATGGGTATACATTTGGCGCTGAGAGCACTTCTCCAATTTATACTGCTTAATACATTGGCATTAATTGTTCATGAAAAAAGTAAAATTATTTTTTTGACTTTTGACCTCCTTTTCGTACCATCCGGTCTACTGTGCGGGGCATGATGGTACCTTCATGACATTGTTTTTACGAAAAGTAGCAATACTAGCATCTTTGATGGCTTTCTGCATTTTAAAGGGCTGATACTACCATTATTTAAATTTCTGCATTAATTTCACTGATAAATTTTTATTTTTTTTTAAATTTGGACAATCAAGTTATTGAATAAGAGGTCGGTTCCAAAAACAGATTGTATGGATTAAGTAAAATTATTAAAACATTAAGCTGTTTCCCTTTCGGGGTAGGCCTAACTCTTTCGGTGGGGAAGGGAGTAGTCTGAAGAAGGGGTTATAGAATTTTTAGATTGACCTAGAATTCTCGTGTTATTTATTAAAATAACATGTTCATTCCAAGTGAAGCTCCTCACGAAGTCGTCATCTAAGGTTCCCCACTTGGGTCCATTAGTATCTAAGGTTTTTTGTTTCATGTATCATTCACTCTACTGACACTCTTCTTATTAACTATTTTCCGCTATACTTTTCTGTCCTGGTATACTTCTATAGCTTCTTTAACGTCTATGAATTTTTTTATGCAGGCTCTCGTGTTTCTATGGCTTCTTATGTCCCTTCTAACTAGGATCTCATTCACACATTCTAACCAATTTTTCCGCGATCTGCCTCTGGGAACGCTGCCATTTACTTTACCTTGATACACTTGTTTCGTTAGTCGTTCATCCTTCATTCTCTTAACATACCCGAACCATCTTAACCGATTTATTTCCCATGTGTCAACTAGCGTCTCTTCCGCGCCACATTCGTTAAGGATTATCTCCTTGCTCACTTTGTCCATCAGGGTTTTCCCGCATATTATGCGAATCTCATTTCAATCCCGTTAATTTTACTCTTATCTTTTCTTGATAGGTCCATGTCTCGCTGTTGTATAGTACAGTCAGTACAAATATAGAGTTATGTATTGCCATTTAAGGCCTTATTTGATATATTTTTACTGCTGATAAGGGGGCCTGCTCTATCAATAACCTTCTGACCTTCGTTTATGCGTCTAAATAATTCCTCACCTATCTTCTCGTCCCTAGTAAATAAGCTACCAATGTATACGAATTTATCAAATTTTTCAATTCTCTCACAATTTAATACAATTTTTCATACTGTTTTCTCACTCTTTCCATCGAACACCATAGTTTTTCTTTTATTTACATTAATTTTGAGGCCCATGCTCTTCATGCTTGCATTCAGTTTATTCAACATTCTGTGCAACTCTTCAATTGACTCTGCCATAACAACTTTTTCATATGCGAACGCTAACCCACGTACCCTCACTGTTTCGAGATCCACACCCTCTTCGTCGAAAAGAACCATTCTCATACCATTTTTATCGTAAAATTTATTTTTAATGTCCATAAATAATATAAATACCCATAAAGACATAACGCATCCTTGTCTAACGTCTTGCATAATATCAAGCCAGTCACTCAATTTTTAATTTACCATTACACTCGCTTTGCTACCCGTATATATTGTTCTTATAGCTTGTAGGATCCATTCATTTACTCCGTACTTTTTCAAGACTTCCCAAAGTTTACTTCTATCTACCTTGTCGAAAGTTTTTGCTAGGTCAACAAATGCACAGAAAACTTTTTCCCCACTCTCAAACTTTATGCTGTGAATTGCCTTAAGCTAAATATTTGATCAGTACATGACCTTCCTGGCATAAACCCACTTTGGACTTCCCAAATCTTTTCTTCTGTTATTTTCATTACACTACGAATAAGTATTTTTGAGTATATTTTACCTACGGTACTTAAGAAACTAATCCCTCTGTAATTACTTCAGCCGCTTTTATCTCCCTGCCTTTTGTATATTGGTACGATAATAGCTTTTTTCCAATCATCTGGGATTTCTCCCATCTCCATATATAAATTTATCAATTCTCACAGTCTGTGTGGTATGTACTCGCCACCATGTTTAAGCATTTCAGCGTTAACACTGTCTACTCCGGAAGCCTTACCGTTTTCCAAGTTCTTGATTATATCCCTAACCTCAGTGACACAGACTTTCTCAATTGAATTTTCTAACGCATTGTTTTCTACATTGCAGTTGTGGTTTCGTATAGCTTCATCTCCGGCTTGTCCCCTAAAATGGTCTCGGAAAGCGTCTATAATCCCGCCTGCCTCATATTGCATATCCCCTTTACTATTTCTCATGTAGACAAATTCTGTACTTTTATTTCTATTCATTTCTTTATAAAGTAGTTTCTTCATTCCTTTAAAGTAGTTTTGTATTTTCTTCTCTTCTTCTGCTCTTATTTTATCTTTACTTTCTTTAATTAATCTCTTGAGTATCCTCATTTTGTTTCTGTCATCATTTGTACGTCTATTCCTTCCCTCATCGTTAAGACCTGCCATGTTCAAAGTTCTTCTGTACGCTTATATTTTGCTTTTTGGGCAGCCTCAATTTCATCATTCGACCCTGCATCGCCATTCCTCCTACCACTGCGATACAACACACTTCGATCGCACATCTAACAATGATATCCCGGAACATATTTCATGCGCCTTCTATATCGCTTCTATATCTCCTTCTATTCGAAATCTATTCGCACATCCAGTTTCTGTAGGTTCTCAATTTTGATGACCGTTTGTTTTGTTTTCTTGGTTCTCTTTTTTTCTCTATCCCCGACCTATATTAATTTTGGAGATCAGAAGGTAATGATCATTATTGCATTCAAAACCCCTCATGAACCTTGTATCTTTGACTAGCTCTCTTAGTCTTTCATCCGCAACAACAAAGTCAATTATCCTGTGGCTATTTCCTTTAGACCAGGTGTACATGTGGATCATTTTATGCCTGAACCAAGTAATTGTAATGAACAGACGCCTTTCTAAGCATTAGCCAACTAATTTATCTCCGTTATAGTTTTTTCTTGGATCCCCAAAATTACCTAGTACTCTTTCTGCATCCTGATTTTGGATGCCCATCCACCCATTCATATCTCCTAGCATAATTGATCTTTCACCGGGATCGCAAATATTTGCAATGATAAATAATCTTCTGATTCCTACTTTCATTCTAGCCCACAGCAATCTTGGAGATACGAAATCATGATCTCCGAGATGCTGCTTCGCTCTTTCATTCAAAATAAGACCTACTTCTTGCCTACGATGTGTTTCACTCTCTACTCCGGATCATATTTCAAATCCGCCCTTCAAAAACCCGTTTTATATTTCCCTACTTCCTTACGTGCATAGTTTCTCGTATTTCTTTTAACTTGAGATCATTCACCCCCCTAGCATTCCAAACACCCAGTCTCCATTCGTCACCTGAAACTTGACCTGTACAATATCTGTGTGCATGCCTTTTTGTCAATTAAAATTTCAGTCCTTTCCGAGGCTATTTTATTTTTTGTATTATTTATTCTTTAGATTACTCAGGCCGACAAAATTGGACAAAAGTCAAAAGCCAGAAAGCAGACCCAACATTTCCGAAGGATTTCGATGGATTGAATCCGAATCCGAGCTCAAAATTGCTCCTATATGCCAGGTTTTAAATTTATCCTAACCTAAAAGTGCAAAAAACGCGTTTTTAGCAGTTTTTGAGGTTATATAACTGGACAAGAAAATGTCTACTACACAAGATAATACGGAATTTGAAAGTACTAATCTTTTCCTTTTAAAACTACTTGGATTTATTAGGATATCTTTATTTTTCACCAAAATATAATGATTTGACATTTTTTATTTTGGTGTTTTAACCCATTAACTCTGAGGTGTTCAGATTCATACCACGCATTCTCCATTGCTGATTATACGATATTTTTTCTTGAAAACATTATCTCAGAGGTTTTCGAGGGTGCCCTTTCTATTGCCGGTGTCAGTTTTTTGTTATAACCCCTAGAACATCTAATATGGCGGACATAATTTAGAGCTTTAAAAAAGAACAAAGGATCCTGCACGAAATACCAACAAAAAAGCGTACAGTCGTTTGGAACCAAACTTTTCACATTGATAAAATAGTAAAAAATATGGAACCCGTGTCTTTTCATTTCTACGGAAGCCGCTTCCTAGGGATAGAAACCACCTCTAACAAACCACAAGTATGCTAACCCACCGGACACTGGAAGATAAACAATAACAATAGAATATTTTTCTTGGAATAATTAAATTCCACTCCACAAGTTGGCTAACCCACCTAGTTCCTAATCTGAACGTTATCTGAGGGGGTTTCGAGGGTTCCTTTTTGATTAGCTCAGTTTTGGTTATAACTCCTAGAAGAGTGAATATAGAAAACAGTTAGGGCTGTAAAAAAACAAATTTTACTATTATGATTCATAAGTATTAAAAATTTACTCAGGAGTTTCCAGCTTACTAAGACAAGACTCAATGTTTTCCAGACACTTAAAGCTGGACATGGGATTTTCTAGCTAAGCAAGAAAGTACTTAATATTTTCCAGATAATTAAGGCAAGACTTTAGATTGCCCAGCCAATTATGGCAGGCATTTGGATTTCCCAGCCAATGAAGGCAAGACTTTTTGTCGTTCAGCCAGTCAAGACAAGACTTTAAATCGCCTAGCCAGGTAAGGCAAGACTTACGATTGCCCAGCCAGTTAAGGCAAGACTTGGGATTTTCCAGCTTAGCAAGAAAGTACTTAATATTCTCAAGCCAATTAAGGCAAGACTTTAGATTGCCCAGCCAATCAAGGAAAGACTTCGAATTGCCCAGCCAATAAAGGCAAGACTTTGTATTGACCAGCCACTCAAGGCAAGACTTTGAATTCTATTCTGTTTGTAGGTAGGTAGGTAGATGTGAATATGAGAAGGTTAGATAGGTAGGTGGATAGGTATGGTAGGGGTGGTTTCTGGGGGAGAGGTGGATTAGGAGCTAGATGGGTTAGCCCACTTGTGGAGTGGAATTTAAAAGTTACTTCAAGAGTGACCTTGACCTTTTTGAAAAAATATTTACCTGGAGAGATATTTAGGTGTATCGAGAC
>JAAAKG020144308.1:0-11151 GCA_010014905.2 Druon quercuslanigerum
CCCCGAAGCGTATTTTATTTCCGTCTTACCCTCTGTTTCCAGCAAGCATCCCCTTACCCGCCCCCTGGGGATGCCCCAAGTGGGTGTATCCCCCCCCCCCCCCCCCGCCCCTTCCACTACAGACAACTGCAGTGGTGATGATGATGAAACGAATGGTGGTGAAAATGTATACAAAACGGCTAATAATTCAGAAGATTTAGAATCAACAATTAAAACTTTTCAAAATGATATAGTGGACAGATATCTCATATTGTTAGGGGAGGGAAATAAAGTTATGCATACTGTGTATGGTGTGCGAAAACTATCAAAAGGCAGATTAATGATCACAGAACATGGTCTTTTTTTAAACACTTTTTAATAAACTTTCATGATGTGTTTTCACATACAAAGAAGCACTCTCAATATTCGGTGTTCTCACTTCACTAGAAACCACTTGTGTGTTAATTTCAACAATAGAGTTTTTGATTTTTGCAAGCAGTGTGTGCACTAAATGATTTAGATGCTGATTTACACAGAGGAGAACTTCGTTGAGGATGCTGAATGTTGTATTCCTCATTGAGTATGGATAATGCGATCTGCTTGATTTTTCTACTCGTTACAATATTACCAAATAATTATCATTTTTAATAAAAAATTGAATAGAAGATGGAGAAAATTAATTCTCCTCTTTATTATTTAATTGTGCATAATGCCTATTTAAATTTAATGATATTTATTTAAAATAACTTTAAAGCTGCTTCCATTCATCGGGGTTTAAAGAAATGCACGTTTTAGGGTGACTGCTTATAAGATTCACAATTGGCATTAAAGTTGTATCGCTTGATAATTCTGTTCAACAATGATTTGCTTCATAAAAGATGAATCTAAATTATAAGTTTTTGCAAAAATCAATAGATTTTGCGGTATATAAAACATAGTATCTTTAATGTAGGCTTAAAAGCTTAAGCACTCTCAGAAAATTTTATTTTGACCCACTGCCCTTCATGAAATTTCATGAACAACTGCTTTGCACTGCACGATTGTTGAAATTGATTGAATATGTCTTGCTTTTCAGCAAAAAGTTTCTGTAGTTTTAAGGAAGGTGTACTGTAAAATTATTTTCGATGTCTATGACAATTCTCACTCCAACATTAGTAGCTGCTTTTCTGACTTGAAAACAAATTTGTATTAGGTTTTTTGAGATTATTTCAGAACCCTGACGTAATGGTTTTTTTTTTGCGTCGCTGTGTTATGATTTTTTGTTAATTTTCAGAATGGCGCATATGAGCGCATTTGAAATCCTATCTTAAAAGCCCGCTATCAACCTTAATATCGCAATTACAGTTATTTGGTGATATCAGCATGTGCTGGAGCCATTACAAGTCAAAAGAGAAGATTGATTTTGGTTTTTTGTTAGTTCTGAAGTTGTTGCATAAGAGCGAATTTTCAATGTTATCTAAAAATAGTCTATATTATGATTTTTGTTAATTTTGAAAGTAGTGCATATGAGTGCTTTGATATGCTCTCTAAAAACCATTTTCAACTTTAATACTGAATTTAAAGTAATTCCGTGATACCAGTGTAGAATGGATACGACAAGTGGTAGTGAGAGGATTATTATGTTTTTTTTTTTAAATTTTGAATGTGGCTTTTAAGAAGCGCATTTGAAATATCATCCAAAATTCCGTCTTCGCCTTAATGACAAACTTTTTTTTGTTGGTCATCACATCAGAAAGTTTTGTGAGCTCCATATTTTTTGGAGCTTGCAAAGGTATGCAGAAAATTTTAATGGTGCACATGAGCGTGTTTGAAATAGCCCACAGCTTAGTTACAAGAAAGCTAGTACTTTCACCTCAATGTTTATCTTGTGTACCTAGGATTTGATCTTCCGAAATCTTTAACATTTTTATATTATAAAAGCTCACTTACGTCTTAAAAAATCTCGTCGTTTTTCCATCCCATATACCTAGGAATAAAAGCGCCTTTGCGAAGTTTTTTTAAATTATACTTAAAGTAAAGTATTTAAATTTGTATGCTAACAACGCAAAAAAAAAATTATTAGAATGATCTCAGCGTGTTTATTACCGTAGATTTTAATGACTTGCATGTTACTGGCGATAGCTGAAAGTGGGCAGTGACAGGTGGTAAGAAATTTTTGCGGATTTTGTGTGGAAGGTGTGAGTAGAGTGTGAGGTTGGAAGACTAAAAAGGTGAGTAGAGATGTGACGGGTAGATTGGGGAGTTAAAAACTAATTTCCATTGCAGTTTTGGGGTGGAATTTGGCTAATTAGGGAAAGTGAGGTAGGATTGCTAATGGAGCGGGGTAGTTATGTGGCCAGGAGTTTGCTTCTTCATTGTGGGCAAGGGTGATTCTAGTAGTACTGGGGGATGTTAGGGGAAAGTAAAGGGTGTCTGTAGGGGCTGCGAGGAAGGAAATAGTGCAAAGAAAAGCAAAATTTGGAGTGTTAAGCGAGAGCCGCCTTATGAGACATCTGTTGGCTGCAGTAGGCATTTCTTTGCATGGATAGGTCAGTTACCGACTGAAGAGCGGAAGGTAAGTAGCGAGAGTACTGGCAGTGCATGTAGTGAAATCTAAGCGGACCACATTTCCTGCAGGCCATGACGCCTAGCTGAGCGTGGTACGGTGTCGAGTGGCGCGTCAGGCAGAGGTAAAAATCGGAACAAAAAAACGCCAAAGTAAGGGAGAGAGCGTCTAGCGCGACAGCAAAGACAGTCCGGAGAAAAGCGCGTTGGGAGTCTCTTTAAAAAAATTTACGGACACGTAGGTCACACCCCATATAAATGGAGGGGCAGGCAGAGAAGGAGGCGATAGGGAGAGGAGGCGAAAGAGAGGAGGAGATAGGGGAAGGATAAGGGCAATGGGGTTAAGGATGGAAAAGGAGAGAAAATGCAGATAAGAGAAATAATATTGCAATAAGAAGATTAAAGTTCAAGAGTGGGGAAGAAAGGGAGGGGTTGGAAGCGCTGTTACAGAGCATAGGGTGGGTGAAAGGTAAAATAGGGAAGTTAGGATGGAGGGGAGAAAGAAGAATGTAGTGGCGGTTGTGGAATTTGAGAGCTGGTAAGAAAAACTGGAAGTAATGTGTAAGAAAAATAGAATAAAGGACAAAAAGGTTTTCATCGATTAAGACTTGACGAGGAAGGAAAGCGATGTGAAGAGAATGCTAAACCACAGGGCTAGGTAAGAGAGGAGTGAAGGGAGAGCGGCAAAGGTAGGGTTTGGGAAAATAAAAATAGAAAAGAAAATGTGGGTATTAGATGAGGATAAAGGGATTGATAGATACGTAAGTAGAGAGAAAGCAAAAGGAAGTAGAGGAAATGGAAGAAAAGAAATGCGAAAAGAGAGGAGTACGTAGCAATGAGGAAGGAGTTTAGGATAATGTGTAAGAAGAAAGAGCAGAAAAAGGAAAAAGAGCTGAAAGAGAAGTTAAGAAATGTTAGGACCGAAGGGGACGTGTGGAAGATAATTAATAGGTTTAGAAAACATAGGGTGGGGGGTCAGTGAGAAGATAGGAAGCGACGAATGGAGGGAATTTTTTAAAGATTCATTCCAGGGACCAGACGGACGTTAGAGAGATGAGAGGATTAGAAGACGAAGGGAGGTAGATGGAGAGGAGCTGAATGACGAGGAGATAGAGAGAGAGAGATCGCACCACTGTATTAAAAAGGTCATAAGTAGAGGTAGAAAAATTATAGAGAAATTACGCTAATGAATACGACGTACTATACGCGACGTACTATACGCGATGGTACTGGCAGATAGGCTGCGGAAGGTTGTTGAGGGGAAAGGCATACTGCCGGAGATGCAGGCGGGCTTTTGCAGCACGTGGTGGATAGGGAACTGGTCAAAAAGAGTGCCAAAGTGTACGCGTTTTTTGTAGATCTAAAAGGCGCGTTTCCTTCGGTTCCTTATCGAGAGGGTGAGGGAGGCATATTAGGAGACGAAAGATAGGGTGAGAGAAGGGGAGGGAATCTCTTTGGGTTTCAGGATGGATAGGAGGTTGAGGCAGGGGTGCCCGCTTAGCCCAACGCTGTTTGCAATTTTAATGGCAGATATGGAAATTAAGCTGGTGGCCTCTGGTTTGGAGGAATTAGGGTAGGAGGAGTAAGGATATGGTCACTTGCATGTGCGGATGATATAGTGCTGCCAGCAAACAGCAAAGAGGCTTTAAAGGAGATGATGAAAAGGTTAAGAAGATAATGGGACAAAAATAGGTTAGAGTTAAAAGCGGATAAGTCGAAGTTTATGGAGTGAAGAAAAGGAGGGAGAGAGATAAGGGAGGGGAGTGGAAGTGGAAGGCAAAAGTGGTACAGAAGGTGAAATAGTTTTACACTTGGGCTTCCTGTTTCGGAGAAATGGGGCAGTGGATGGTCATATAAAAGAGAGAGTGAGAAGGCAAAATGTGGTGATGAGGCAAGTGTGGGGGCTGTGAAAGTGGTTATTTGCAGATGATTTGGTAAGCAGAATGAAATTGTTTGATTCGCTGGTGATGAGTGTCTTATTTTACGGAGTGGAGGTGTGGGGAATGGACGGTAAGTGAGGACGTAAATAGGATACAGGAGAGGTATGTAAAGTAGACACTATGGTTAGCAAGGAATACGCCGAACTATCCTGTAAGGAGGGAGATACGAAGAACGAGTTTAGGGATTATAACGGGGAGCCGAGCGTGCAAATATGAGTAGAAATTTTTCGAAGAGGTGGAAAGTAAGCTGGTTAGGGAATGATGGTGGGAGAAGAAGAACAGACGTAAAAGGTGCGAGGATGGAGCTGGAAAGGTATTTTAGAACGAATGGATAGCAGATGGATGAAGTTAGAAGGGTGTATGAGTTGGTTAAAAGAAACAGCATGGGGAGAGAGAAGAAAGCACGGGAGGAGAGAGTAAGAGAGTTAAGGTTTAATGGGAACTATGTGTGGATTATGCCAAGGGAGAAAGCGCAATATTTGTCTGAGAAAGGATCGAGAGAGAATGAGATGTGGATGCATGGAGAGTTATGATAGGTTCTCGGTTTCTGGAGAGAAGAGGATGTGTGAATTGTGCGGGAAGGGGGATACAAAAGTGGAACACTGGTTAGAGGAGTGTGAAGAAGTGGAAAGGAGTAAGGTAAGTATGGAGGTATTATTGCATGAAAGAGGGGACAAAAGGGCAGTTGCATGGGTCAAGGGGATTTTGGTAAGATGGAAAGAAATAGAAGGAAAGAGGAAGAGGAATGGAGAACGAAAGATTGTATATAGGAGAGGAAGTATATTTAAGAAAACTGTACATATTGTAAATAGTAGATAAGGATTAGAGATTAGCTGCGGAGGTAGAGGCTGGCAAGGCGATTTCAATGCGAGAAAATAGCGCCATGCGTGCGAGGCGATACGAAGCGAGGTAGGTAAGGTCGGAAATTTTTCGAAAATATTGCGTTTTTCTTTATTCCCAATGTATATTTTGTATGTATAGTTGAATAGATGAAAGAAACAAATAAACTCTATTCGCTTAGAAATTTTGTTTGAAAAGGTATTTCGTATCAAATTCTAACAATTTCTCCATTACTCCTAACACTAATTATGACAGAAATAGAGATAAGCGGGATCAAGGAGGCTGCTTTAATTTTGAATTAATGTCTACACTGAAAGAAATTTTATATTAATACTTGCTATTTCAATATTAATAATTGATATAGTGAATTAAAATTTGGGAAATCGTGTAACAATAAAAATTATTGTTAGCGTACTTACGAAACTTTACAATTGGAATGTGAAAACTTAATATCTTGAGAACAAGAATTGGTATATTCGATAGCAAAGTTTGATATTTTACGTAGTGAAACGCAGAATAATAACAATTGATAATGATTTCATCAAATAATACAAAAGCAATTATAGGAATTAATAGATTGAGGTACATATAGTCCAGGAGCCGTGACACTTTTTTGTTGATGATTGGTAACAAGCTAAATTATTTTTTAACTCCTAATTATATTTACTATCCAACACTTTTTCTTATGGGTTCTCTACATATTAGATGATGCTGTTTTGGGCGATTTTTTTACCCTCCAGCTACTCTAGTGAGCCTACCTTAAAAATATACAATGACCCCTCCCCCCTCCACACAATTTTTACGTAATTTTTAGTAATCTGACCTTTTTACAATAAATACGCGTTCATAAATTATTAATTTTTTTTAATAATTTTTTTTTATGAAGTTATCGTTTTTTCAATATCAGAGAACATATAGAAATTTACGAATCTAGTTAATGGTATAATCATGGCACTTTTAAAAAAATTCATCTTTCGTATATGTTATCTCACTTTTTTTTTGGCCTTTTTTAAGTATTTTGAAGCGGATACCTATGTTAAAATGTTATTTAATATATTATATTAGTTAATACAGCGAAAAATTCTGCATAAATATCAAGAAAAGCTCATCTTCAACTCTCGCTCCCACCATGAAGCGTTATGTAATACGGAGAAACGTTTACAATTGAAAAATTTGTTTAATGGAACAATTTAAATTATAACGTTCAACACTAACATTTTATCGATGCAAGGCTTTCTATTTTAAACATTTAATCCTGTATATATGATTGAGAAATCACATTTTACACGAAATGTCAAACACTGCTAAGTATTAAAAAATTGTTATTCGTTTCAATTAAAAAAATCGTATTTAATAAATTAAAAATAGCATATTTTATATTGAAATAATATCTGCAAAGGATTTGAAATTGAATAAATAGTTGAATTATTATAAATTTATTAATCTGAAATTATTTAACAATTGAAAATAGTTTATAGAGTTTCGATTGGGAACTTAAATTTGTTTAACTACTAAGGCATTCGAATTTTTTTTTTTTTAATTCAAGTGTTAAAAATTATAAAATTTTAGAACATGCATTAAAAAATTAATTGTTTCTTTTTCATTTTCTAAAATATTAAGAATTTCAACATCGATTTAAAAAAATAATAAGTGGGCCGATGGTCGTGGGAGCTAAAGCGTAGGCTTTGGACTCACTCTGTGGGCTTGCGGGTTCGACTCCCGCCTCGCACTCTGAAAGAGCCTCGGTAGCCCATGCGGTCAAAACTTAGCCGACCAAGGGAGTTTGTTGATCTCTGGAGAGTCATGGGACCTGTGTGCGTCTAGAGAAAAGGTTCTCTAAGTACTTAAGGCTGTTGCTCTTGGTGGTTCGGAACCCACCTTAAACTTTAGAACCCCTTTCATCACCAAGTAATTGTGTGTGTGTGGGGGGGGGGGGGGTTAAAAGGGTAGGGAAGAAAGTGGAAGAAAAGTGTAAACCCTTAGGGGACACATTAGAAGCTTCCATCCAATTCAATCCAACTGTAGGACAAACATACCACATGTTTTCTTAGTATATACTGGACCTAAATAAAGAAGTGTCTTACAAAAAAACGGCAGGTATCGCTAGTCGGACAAGAATGATTAAAAATAGGGAATATAAGGCCAGTCCTACTACCTTTATGTGACCGAGAAATTCTTTTCACAGCAAAGTCAACGGGAAAAGATAAAACCAGCGATTACTAATAGTGGATAAAAAAGTCAGTACCTGAATTTGGAGGTCGCTGAGGGGTGGAGGTTGAAAGGGGTGAAAAATAGTTTTTTTCTATTTGCGGCGTAAATAATTGTTCTACCGAAAAAAGTTAAATAAAAAGGTTGTAGATAATTTAAAAATCTACAAGTTATTTTTCATAGTTTTTCGACATAACCTCAAATTTTTTTCGAAAAACGCAGAAAACTAATTTTTCTGTTTTTTATTTTTAATTCCGCCAAAAAAAAGGCCGAACGTTTTCCAATTTGGAAAAATTATATAATTTTGTATGCCAAATAATCTTCATTTTTGTTTTTCCTAAGTTAAGTAGTTTCTGAGAAATTTACGATTTTCGAAAAAAGCCTATTTTCAGATTACATTTTAACCCTTCTTTTTGGCTCTTGACATTTCATGCGGCGCTCATTTTTTCCTTAACACTTCAAGTTTCATATAAAAAAATTTTAAAAATACTACTCCTTTTTAATGATATTTTATTAAGGTAGGATCACCTCATAGCATAATAATTTAAAAATAGTTTAAAATTTGATATTTGACTACATGCTGTAATGGGAAATTTCATTTTTGTAACTAAATGAATAATTGATCGAATGTTATCACGAAGTGATTCGGAGAACTTCGTATTTCCCGCTAAAATGGTCAAACTTCATGTGCACGTGTTTTCAAGTGCTTTGTTTTAAGGCATTTACAGAATAAATTAAAAGAATTCCAGGCATTTTTTGTGGACTTAACAAATTATTCTATAGATTTCAATTAACAGACTTTAATATTGTAAACTATTCTATAAGTTTTTAATTTCGTCTCCGCTAATATGAAATGCTAAAGTATACACTTTTTTGGTATTCAACTTACAAATTTTAAAAATTATTAGTTGAAAATTTCGAGGTTCTATCAAGGATTTCACCACTCAGTTTTCCAGCATTATATTACAAAACATTGATAAAGATGTTTAAAGGTTTCAATATATTTTTAAGATTTGAAAATATTTAAAAGGATTTAGAACGTTTTCCAATTATTTGAATCTTTCAAGAGATTTAAAGGATTTAAAAAAGGGTAGAGTACAACAGATTTCAAAGATTGTAAAACATTTCGAAGATTTGAAACGATTTTAAAAGGTTGCAAAACATTCTAGAAGATTTGAAAATATTTCACTAAGATTTCAAAGAATTCAATGATTTTAAAGCTTTCAAAAGATTTCAAAGATTCTAAAAAAGGTTATAGTAAACCAGATTTCTAATATTTCAACAGATTTTGCACCGATTAAAAACGTTTTAATGATTTCGAATGAATACAAAAGATTTCAAAATACGAAAGATTTCATAAATATTTCAAAGACGTTAAACTATCAACTCAGGTTTTAACTAATTCCAGAAGATTTCAAAGGTTCCAATGATTTCAAACTAACCGCAAAGATTTCACAACCAAATACTAAATAAAGCATTCACAAATATTTCAAATAATTCATAAAAATTTCACAAAGATGTCAACTATTTTAAATGTTTTAGGTATTTTAAATGTTTTCAAAATATTAGAAAGTGTCCAAAAGATTTCATAGAAATTTCGAGATTTTACATAGATTTTAAGTACTTCAAGAGATGTCAACGAATTCACAAAGATTTCAAAAGGTTTCAAAAATTTCATAAAGATTTCAAGGATTTCAAAGATGACTTGTGTTTGCAAAGAATTAACAATTATTTTATTTATGGTTTTTTTTTCTTTAAAAATGTTAGGCCAATAAAAAATTAAATGGTTCATTTTTTCCATCTTTAACAAACTGTTTATTTCATTTTGAATTCTTAACATATAAAAAATTTAATGTTTATCAGGAAAGAATATTTTTCCACGAAAAGTTAAATCTTTACGCAAAAGAGACCAATTTTCAATAAGATAGTTACATTTTTAACCTTCAAAGACAAATTTTTAACTAAACTCAAATTTTGAAGTAGAAAAGAAATAAATTTTACCGAAAACAGTTGCGTTTAGTTTGCAGTTTTTTCAAGACGATTTTTTTTAATAAGCAGTTTTTCGACTGACTTCCAATCGAAAAGGACGAATTTTCAACAAAGCAGCTTCATTTGAACAAACGATTGAATCTTTGAATAATTAAGATTAAACTGAAACCAAGAAGAGTTGCGTTTTGAATCAACTACTTCAATTTTCAAGTTTTTTTTACAAAACAGTTGAATTTTCAATGTAAAAGGTTGAATTTTCATTTCAGCAAGAAAAATGTTTGAAAAAATATTTAAAATTTCCGCCAAATAGTTCCATTTTGAACCAATTAATGGATTTTTAATAACAACCAAAATTAATTATCAACCAAATACTTCGATTTAAACACAAATAGTTGAATCTTCTACCTAAAAACATGACTTCTCAATCAAGTGATTAAATTCAAAAAGACGAACTTTTATCAGAACAGTTGAAATATTTGAGCAAAAAAGACGAATTTTCTGCAAGAAAAGTAGAATTTTCAATATGAAAATTTTAATTAATAATAGAAAATGTAATTCACAATCAAATATTTTGACTTTAAACTAAAAAACATCCATTTTTAACCAAAAAGCAAATCAAACCTGTATTTTTTTTATTATTTTAGGTGTGTATATAGTAAGGGTGGGTTTTAGGGGTCTTGGCTAACATTTTCACCCACTCTATAATTCGTGAGGTAAAAAAAGACGATCTTTGACGTTCTTAAATTTTTAAATATCGACAATCAAACTTGTATTTGGCATTTTTGAATAATGGGTGATTTGTAAGGTTAGTTTACCCAAAAAAAAATTCAAACACTTCTTTCGACAGAATATAAATTTTTGTCCTCCTAAATTATTTGGGTAAAACAAAATTCGGAACAAAACTCTTTAATTTAGGTAATATGAACGTTTGTAACGTCAAGCACATGAAAATACACCACTAAAATTCTTTAATTTGCTCTTGTTATACTATATTTCTATAAAGTTCGGAACACCCAAAATTTTTGACCCAGTACTGCTACTTGTATTACTAAGCCGAATGTGAGGCGCGAAAGTGATGATTAAAGATAAAACGAAAAAACTATAAATATTTTTTAATTTAATTCAATCCCAATTTTGATCTTATTAAAACAGAATATTTTCCTGTTTTTACTTTTAATTTTAAATGTTTCTAAGTCGAGTTATTAAGCACCGTGCCATTTCTCGCAATTTCAAAAACTTTCACCAATTAGTACACAAGGAATCTTCAAAGGCCTTCTCTCAGCGTGATTTGCGTGCGATACGTGTGTTGTATGTATGTGTATGCGTACTTTGTATAGAAGTAAAGGTTAGGTTAGTGACATTAGCGAATGTGTATTCTATAATTATGCAGTCTGAGTTGACAGAGTTTCACGGCGGGTTTACTACGAACTTGTCGTTTTCGTATTTTCATTCTCCAAATTTTTTTCGAATGACTCATAATTTTTAGTATAAACTTTAGCAAATTTCAGAATCTTCTCTTTCAAAACGTGAAAGACTTATTCCAATCTATGTAATATTTGACATTGTTGTTCTGCTTGAATTTAATATAGTGAATTTTAAATATCACAGTTTTTTACTAGTTTCGTAGTAATTATATTAATTTTCCAAAGTA
>JAAAKG020144309.1:0-11151 GCA_010014905.2 Druon quercuslanigerum
AAAAGTAATTTTTCAATTGAAGGTTTTACTATTTGCCAAACTAAGTATATTTTATTTATTAAAAAGAATATTATTTTATGAAAATTACGTGAAAATCATCTCATGCTGTATTTTATTGTAAACTACTATATAATTAATAAGGAAAAAATAAGTAATGTGCGCTTGATTAATTTTTTTATTATGTTTCTAACTCGTTTTAGTGAAATGTTCTCAGTTGCAACCTTCTGATTTTCAGACCAAAAATTTCCTTCATTATCTCTATAATTTAATTGCATGAATAAAATAATCATAAATTTTTTATTGTTCTCGTATGAAAAAAACTCATTTCAATATATCACTAAATTTCAATCCAGATCTGCCCCAATTCCCTTAACCTACTTTGTACCATCTTGATTTTCTCTCAATAGTAATCCCCTCTCCTCACAAATCTCCATTCTCCCCTGTCTACTCGAATCTACAGACAAATGCCCTTATTCACCCTAATTCTATTTAATCGAATCTCATTTTCCTCACTCTTCCTTTAATACACAAACTCCCTTCTACTTTTTCTATTTAGTTTTGATGCTATCTTGAAAAAAAACTCCCACTGCTAGATACAGAAATATTACTTTTTTCTGGTACAGTTTTTTTTAATATACTCCAAGATATATATGATATTTTATGGTCGATTTTCGTTTTAGAAAGAGTATCATTTATATGAATATAAGGTGTTTTCTCTGTAGAATTGGCATTTTTATTAATTTTTTTAAATAGTGGAAACGTACAGCTAGATTCTTAAAAAGATTTCATGAACAAAAAGTAAATGTTAACAATGTCTCTGTCTAAGATCTTTTAGTATGTAACTATTATATACGAGTTGTTTCACTAATCATAGATATGCAAGATGATTAGAAGTTGAATATTGATGAACTTAAATGTTATTAGGAAACACCATCACTATAAATTTATAATATGCACTTTTAACTAGAGTTCTTGGTAATAATTCTGAAGAAGAAAATTGATTTTCTCAGATATTGCATTTTCTTTCAAAAGATAACATTCATTTGAATCTGGGCTATGCAAAGCGGTTCTAAAGATTTTAGAAGTACAATGGTTCTTTCAGTATGATTCCTTTTCTTAGAATAGCACAAAAGACCAGAAGAAGCTATTGAACCTGATAAAAAAATTGTCCCGTGGCTAGTTATGCCAATATTGGAAAACACCGTTTATAATTAAAGGAAATTTTATTTTAAATTTTAAGTATTGAAATTCAAGTGCTTCATAATTTTACATTTTGATATGAGAAAAAGCTTCTTTTTTATAAGATTATCAAATTTATTTTTATTATAAAACGTTTTATAACTATTTTCAACTGATTTGTTTCTTCTTACTTAAAAGCATGTCATCAGGTTGTCACCAAAATGGCCGGGACTCTATTCTGTGCATATGTATTTTTTTTTAATTTGTCACATAATGCAAGTGACAACTTTATATTATAAAAGAAAACTTATATGAATGAAAAATTGAAATAAAAAAAACTTGACTAATACCTCCATATTCACAATAACTAAACAGAGGCAAGTGATTCCTTACGAGTTATTTTTTAATTTTCGCTTCCACTTTATTTACGAAGGCCCTTTGAAACCGAGTACCTAAGTGTCAATAGCAGAAGCGAATACCTACGAATTTCGCTTTCCGAGAAAAGTCACTAACGATCCAGAGTACTGAATATTCAAACCGAAAAGTGATCAACTATTCAAAAGATATTCACGCATATTATGTTTAATAGCGCTTTTAACTTTATCTGCGTACTCTTATTTGTAAATATAAACATGAAGAATAACAATCCTTAACTTAATAAAGGTTAATTTTTTTCTTAATAAATAGTTTTAGGGATTATCGAAAAAATTAAGATTTTATTCATATATAAAAGCTGTTTATACATTTTTTATTGTGAAATGTCCTAGTACGGTATTTTTATGTAGATTTGTACTAACAATACAAGTTATTTAATGTTGACACAATTTTCAGGTAAAAAGTAAATTAAAAAAATGTCTGGTTAGTCGAGAAGAAATTCACTAGTAGAAAAAGTCTAACTATGATGACAGTATTGACAATTCATTTACAAAAATTTGTATCCAAATTGTAAGTTTTAATTTTTTGTTTTAACTACTATTATTCTTGCTAGAAGTTTTAGAAATTATAATTAAATTAAATAAGATGCTGAAATCTTTTATTTTGTCACTGTGCTTGATTTGCACAGTTTTCATAAACATCCAATGCTCACTATTTAGAAATAATAGTATGGAACCTGGTTCCAAAGTACAAGATACAGCTAATTCTTGACCGCCAATTTAATATTTCTGCGTTTCCAAACAAAAACTTTCCCTCCAGTTTAAAAAATTTTTTAGAGGCCAGCCGCGTCATTAATTCTTTTCCGAGTATTAAAATAACTTACATAAAGTACTAAAAGAACTTAAAGCGCAATTTTTTTGAAGGAGTATTATATTTCAGAAGAGAGGTTTCATCTTGCGATCCTATCACCCAAGGAAAGAACCCTATTATGGCTTTATCTCCAGAAACTTATAATTGCTCTAATTAAACTTTTCCTTCAAAGTGTTTTAAAGGAGAAACTAAGTGAAAATAATGAAAGGATGTAAAGCGAATGCCAGAATAAGGTGATAACTTGAAACGAGGATGAAACAAAGATCAATATCTTTCGAAAAATTTCAATTCGACTGAAAGAAGAATTGGCAACGATCCAAATTTGTTCGAAAGGCAAGATTGTAGGCTTCTCTTGGCGAGTGCTTTGGAATTACTACGTAAAATGATGTTAGAGTGTGAAATTTTGCTGTCGAAACTCGCACAATTATTTGCCTGTAATAGATCGAGCTCTCTAGAAAGTCGATGATGGATGAGAAATGTCTTATAAGGCGCGATTTCTTCGATAATAATCGGAGTATTCGACGATACAACATCAACTCGAACTGCTCCCGTGACATTAAAGAGGCACACCCAGAGGCCTAGACGCTCTACTGGTCCTCTTACAATTCACACGCAAGCAACGAGGTAGCGCAAACAAGAAGAACAACAGTCTAGGCAACACAAGAGAGCAAATGCAAGACAAGAGCACGAGCTGCAGCATCATCAGCGGCACCTTCCTTCCATTTCCATTCCGCTCCATTCCAACCATCTTCACCATAGCTAACCTTCCTCTCTGATGACCTTACCCAGCCACTCGTCATTCCTCCTGCACCACGAGATGTACTTCAACGATTTGCATAAGACCTGAGTGCCAAGCGAATGCGAGGTCAGAGCTCGTGTCTTCAACTACATACTATATATACCACAGGGAGATTCCATCACAAATCGCAAAGAAAACCGTCGATATTTTCTTACATTCTCATAAATGAGAGTGTAATGGAATCTTCCAAAATTCCGTTCTCTAATTTTCATCAAATCTTTACGATCAAGAAACGTATACAGTCTTAAAATCATAAAAACTTGTCGGTTTATTTTTGTGTCAGATGCGAGGTCAGAGGTGGGGGGTTGAACTCTTTTTCTCATTGATGACGGAAAAGGCATATTTAATTAATTTTTCTAAACTGTTTTAGTTTACCGTACATCTAATATGGGGCCGTTCGAAAACTACGTCACGCTATTTTGAACATTTTCTCCATCCCTCCTGTTCTTTCTGTCTGGGTCACATAAGACATGCGAGCACCTCCTTCCCCTTTGCTGTCAACCTTATTTCTTCGATTTAATTTGATAAAAGCTTAAAAGAAAACACGAAACATACAAATTTACTATTTCAACAGAGTGCACAGCCCAAAATGATGTTCAAACGGAGTAAAGAGGGGAAAATTTCACGAAAATTCGGGGATAAATTCTTTAAAACAAAATTGTTATGTATAGCAACCATATTGTAGCGTGCGCAAATAATAATTTGATATTCACATTTTTTTAATACCCTATTTAATTTTAACCTCAGCCTTAGTCTATTGCACATATGGAATTCAATTTGAAACGTATAAGATCTCAAGTCAATAATGTATATATTGTATTTGTAACCAAATATTTGAACTTTTAACAAACAAAAGAATGAGTGTATACCCCAGAAGTTGCATTTACAACCATACAGTTGAAATTTCAAGCAAAAGAGAATACATTTTTACCATTTTGTAAAAATTTCCAAACAAAATTAATTGCATTTTTACAGAAATTAGTCAAATCTTCCATCAAAAAACACGATTTTTTTAAAGGACACAAAGATCAATTTTTAATCCAAGAGAGATTTATTTTTATTTCCAGGAAAATGAATTTTCAATCCAAAAAGACGAATTTTCATTAAAGCAGATGCATTTTTCAACACAAGATGACTTATAGTAACTAAATAGTTCAATTTTTAATATAATAATTAAATTACCAGTAACATAGTTTAGCTAGTAAGCACATAGTCAATTTTTCGAGTTACAAAAATTAATGTTCAACAACAAACTTAATCATCAAACAAACATAATAAATTTAAAAATAGATAGTTGAACTTTAAATCAAAAGAAATGAATTTGGACAAAACCCCTAACTTTGAACAAAATAGTTAAATTTTCAGCCTAAAAATATGAGTTTTATACCAAACAGTTACATTATCCAGCCAGAAAGATGAATTTTTCAAGTAAAAATTAAATTTTTAAACCCAGAGGACACATTTTTAAACAAACTATTAAATTTCTAACAAAATATTTAAGTTAAAAAAAAAATTATTTAATTTTGGAAAAAGTAGAAAAACTCTCAACTAATACGATGAATCTTCAAAAAAAAAAAAGAATTTTCAGCATTGAATTCCTTGAAATTAGCGGAAAAAGTTTAATGCCTATATTTTTAATACTTGTAAAATAAAATATCTAATTAGAGAATGTTGAAATATAAGTTATTAAATATTAATGAGCATCGCATGCATAACTTCCCTTTGACAACGTTTTATTCTGCCATTTTTTTGTACTGAGTGTCACATATATATTTTTCATATGTGATAAATTGAGTATCCTCTTCGATTTATGAACTTAATCCGTTTAACCAGATTTACTAGAATTGCAATTTATAGTGACTTATTTCTTATCCCATTGTTTCCTGTGCCTTTCATGACATTTCCGCCACTTTTATTCCTCTTCTTGCCTTCGTTTATAAATTACGTTGCGCTTTTCGATTCTGTGAAACTCTGTCAGTTTCGCTTTAAACAGATTAAATTCTCTCTTTTACTATAGCCTGACATCATTTCTGGAGGGAACCCTTTTTTTAAAATACTACACTTTCCTATGGATTATATTTTAATTTTTTCCCTTTTTTATACAACAATTATATCCTTTTCTATCCTATTTTCTTACTTTATATTATAAAAATACTTCCAATATAAATTATTACTTTCTTTCACATTCAGTTACACCAAACTCTCGCTCTCAGTCCAGTGTTGGGGGTTGCCTTGAAATAGTCTTGGACTGAATTCGAGGGGATCGAAACGTGAACAATCATGGCCGCCTGAACTGTTTCCAATTGCGATTGTGCAATATACACCACTGAGTAATCGCGCACTGCGATCCTTCCAAGGACTAAGAAACTACGTGTGCCAGCATTTCTAGGGAGGCCGACAACGGGGGGAACTGAAAGCGAGTATTGAGTGTAATTAATAAAATCAAGCTTTTGTTTTTGGTGTAATTTTTTTATAGTGAAAATTCCATTAAAATACTTACTTGTTTGATTTTTTGCAATCTTTTACTTCGCGAGGGTCTAAGTTTTATTTTTTATTTTTTTTTGAAGTACATTTATGTGCAAAAGAAACAACAAATATAAGAAAACCTACTTTTTCATTAAGATTTTATATGGAATACCCCATAGCATAATTCTCTGACACAATAGACTGGAGTCTTAAGTCATAATGCGATGATGTATAAATTAGTATTCGATTCATCCTCCACGACAACATTGCCCTGTAATGTGTAAATGTTTGCAGCTCAACGCGTTCAACAATCGCTGTATGTGATGTAAATTATCGATTGCTAGATGAATAAGCAGTATAAGATAACAGAGGCTCTCATCTGAGAAATTTTTTAATGCACATCTTAGTTTTCAGATACAGATTATTTGAAAGGTTTATTAGCTTATATTGTCTAGAATGAAATAAAAGTATGATTTAAGACCAGCTGGAAATAAGAGTTATGCGAATATCGTGTAATGGTAACCTGAAAATGTTGCATACAATATTATGTAACACTTTGTGTGCCTAACATATAATTCTTATAACCATAAAACTACTTTAATAATTTAAATAATTAAACGGGCTGTATACTGTTACAGAAATTTCCGTAAGACTAATCCCTTTTCCAGCTTGTACCGGGCTTGCATTACACTTTTTTTTTTAAATTTTTGTAATTTAATATGACTAAAAAATCTTACAATATAATTTTTTTTAATAATCATGATTTTAAAACAATAGTTTTAAATTTAATATGAAGCAAACAGATTTTTATACAAATTTTCTGTTTCAAATTAAATTTGAGACCTGAAATGAATAACTAAATGTATCGTAATAATTTAAAAATACCATTGCATCAATTTATAAAAAAAAAACACTATTTATCAACCTTATTAATAGTTAATGAGGCTACTATTTATATGATTTACGTTTTAATATATTTTTCTACTAACTTACATTAATTTCATTATCGTATAACTGATTTATTATTCTGGCGACATTTAGAATCTGACATATTACTTGCTTCTCTTCCTCATGAATAAAATGATGAAGTTATCAGTAAATGTGATCAGCGAGAAATTATTCAGAGCTTCATCTAAAGAGCAGCTATCTCAGGAAATAAGTGCACTGCAATTATTAACATTTACTTTAGAATAAAAATATTTTAAAACTTTTAATTTTTATTTTAAGTCAATCTATAGTAACTGAAATTTATAACTTATAATTGATTTTTTTTATCTTATAACAGTGATTTTCAACTTTTAATATTTAAAATTTTGTAGCAAATATTTTTGTACTCTCCGTTTAATAATATACAAATTTGCATAATTAGGGCATTCGGAAGTAAATTTTAGACTCACTATCTTATTAAAAAACAAAAATCTCTCTTTATTATTTATAAACAGCTGCAAGCTACAGTTTTTCATCCAAGTTTTATTCAGTATAAAAAATGTATGCTTCTTCAAAGAAAATGCTTTAACTCGTGGATTGTTTGAGAATTTCAATAAAAAGCGATACAATACAACATACATACAACGAAAGTCACTGATCCTGATAAGTATGCTGATTTGGTGTTGTTTTGAGTTGTAACAATAATGAGACGGCGCAGAATAAGAATGCAGCTATCTTCATGGTAAATCTTTTTTTACGAGATAAAATAAAGATCCTGATTTCGAATTGAAGTCACTCTTGAGGTTACGTTATACTTAATTGTAAAATCAACATTTCTTAGGCTACACAAGACTGATTCTGTAAAGCAACATGAATTTACTATCACCTTATATTCTAAATACACCAACACTTGTCAAATATGTACTTATTTGCATAATTTAATGAAGATCTATATAAAAATATATTGATAGTTTCCATTATAAACAAGAAGTTAATGTCCTGCAATAGGTATATAGAATTGCACCTTTCAGATTATCCAATGAAGAACTATCATTAGCATACGAATGATTATGAAGAAAATTAAGTCCCGCAACTATTATTTCTGCAATGTAGTCTTTGAGATATTAATTAAGATTTGAAATAAAAATGTATTTCATAAAATTTTTACGAAATTTATTTCAAGTTAGTAAAACAATAAAGAGTATAAATTTCATTGTGCTGATAATAATCTAGATCAATAGTTTCTATGACAATTGTAATAATAACAACAAAAGTAGAAGTTTTCTCTCCATTATTTATTGATTTTCTTATAGGTAATTACTAAATATAATCTGGTATTAGGTAATGAAATCAGTAGAAGAAACACTTCAGCTGATAGTGTCTTAATTGAATAAGGTCAGTCCAGGGCTTTTCATTTCACATCACAGATGCCGAAATGATTGACTCACCCGTTTTTCCAGAGTTAAGACAATGGGGAAATTAATACTAAGGAGGTGAGCGAACCTCAGGATCGTAATTCATCATGATGATTAAAGACGAGTGGGTAGTGAATTGCACAGACCTGCAGAGTCATAAATTCCACAATGTGTAAGACATCGCGCAAGCAACCTTAACGTTATATGGAAGTACTGACCATCGGAATAACGCCAAAGATGTTGCATATTACACCATTTGACCACCTTACTCCACCCACAAAAAATTCAATGTCAATTTTTCTTTTTCAATTAATTGCAGAGACTAATTGCTAATCAGCTACTCTGGAAACCACAGTAGCCAGTAGATCCTTCTTTAGATAGAATTCCAATAGATGAATTAGTGATGAGAAATCCGAGATAAAATAATATAATCAATCGAGCCATTCAGAGATTTCTTCGCTGAATACGTAAATGTAATCAATCTCTATTATTCTTTCAGATAGATAGCCGTGAAGCATGTCACGTAATGCATAAATTAATATTCAATTATCAAATATATATCTTACACTACGTCATACAGTTTAAGTCTTCTTTGTGAAAGAAAGTTCTCTTCGTATACAGTATTGCTTTAAATAATAAAATTTTGATGGATTTATTTAATCTTATACTGTATTTCGTACTTTTTTCCAGCAACTATTTTTCTAATCCTACTTCATTTAATCCATATATGTTCGAAGCCATCCAAATCATATTATATTATAACCATTTCTTTTCTTCTATATTATTATTCATATTATCATATCATATTATTATGATATTTTGCCATACAGCCCTATGTCCCCTATTTTAATTCTATTGCATAATTATTTCTGTATATCCATTACTGATCTAAACTGATATAGATATATCTATCATATCCATTCAAACAATTTTGGTTTCCTCCTAGATTATGGTCATATTCTGTCCTAATCTTCAATCTTGAATTTTGAAAAATTTGAATACGTATGACCTAAATAAATAATGCGTGTATTTCTGAAAAAGGATTCTTCATTTGATCTTTCTAGTAGCTTAAGGAAAAAGCTTCCTACGGACAGTCGGAAGTTCTGTGATTCGATTCCCAGCGGAGCGAAGAAGAATATCTTCTTTCAGAAAAAATTTATTTAAACAAAGTTTTAAATTAGAAAGCTTCAGAGTTTAACCATTTTATATTTAAATGATTAAAATTCGATGCTCGAATTTTGGTCATATTAAATATAAATATTTACAAAGCAGATAAACAAGAATATAAACGACATAAAGTTAAAAATTCGTGCATAAACATTGGTTAAAAATAGACACTGTAAAAGTATTATTGCAAAATAAAAACACATTCTCGTAGCGCAGTTTTGTGTGTCCCCGTAACGCGCTTCTATAAAATCTTCTCCTTTGCGCTTATTTTAGAATTTTACTCGCGCTATCCGCTCAGTCTTTGAATTTCCTTCCCATGTGTGGATACACATTTTAAAATGAAAGGCTGTTGACTACTGTAATTTGGTGATTATGTATTCTCTTTCGCTAAAGCTCTCTCTCTGCTTTAACGAATACATTCTCATCAAGTGTATCGCACTGCATCCACGATTACGCAGGATATTCGAGAAGCGAAATTTTCTATATTTTGTTAAAGTCTTTTATATTATGTGTAGGGGAGAATACCCTACAGTATCGAATAAATAATTTAGTGTAATTCATAGTTAAGACACGATGTGTGTTAATATATTTAGATTAGAATTTATTCTTTTTCTTATACTTGTGCCTATAATTATTGGATATCTACTGTGGGATCATTATCGAATGCAGGGTGATTTCCCCCATGTTATATTATTTTCTGTACCTCCGTCTGAGACTCCTGTTTTAAACGGAAATCTTTTCCTTTTGACATTTTATTCTATTGCTCGAAATGAGCAGTATACAAGCGACGACAAGGACAAACAGACTAATATAATAAGGAATGTAATTTTTTATTAACAAAGCTACTACCATTCATTATTATAACAAAAGAATGCATTCTTTTTTTTAAATTTTTCTGTCAACTCTGTTTTTTATTCATTTTTGTGATTCAGAGGATCTCACAATGTGAAGATTTAACTTAATAAATGAAGACTATTTTCACAACAAATTATATTAGATTATACTGGAAAAATTGCAGTTTCTTTGATCCTTTAAGCTTATATTTCATTTTTTAAATTGTCCTTAATTGACACAGTAAATATGTTTATTTTTATATTTTACAAATAATAAAAATTACACATTTATTCAATACATTTGCATGATGATAGCAACGTACTCACCTACATAGAGTTCCTAAATGATGATGCAATTTAAGCACACTAAAAACTCTAGGATCAATTTTGTTGCAGGTAATATCAAGATGGTATTCCATCTTGCTCGTATTTAAGGTGCGAAACTCGTCGATTTTTTTGCCGCAAAACTGTGAAAATAAGTGAAAGTGCTTGTGAAGTGGTACCATTTAAACTACAACGACTAATTTTTGTTACAGGTATATGGTACCCTGAAAATAGTGTTAGATTCACACTTTGTCTCTACTGTGAATATTTTAATGCAGTTAAAAAATAGCCTTATGGATTGCAAGGAACGAAAAGAAGTAAAAATATTCTATCCAAACAGTGGTTTAAAGAAATGTTTTGACAATCTTGGCCTCATTTTTGTTGAAAACTAGATTAGCTTTTGAACAACTTAAAATTGCTTCATTTATTGCATTTGAATGTTGAACACAGCTCTTAAATTGTATAACTTGGTAAGAGAATAGAAGGTAATTTCATGAAATAAAATAGAATATTCGTTGCGGTTTATTATTCATTATTGATAAACTGCAATGATATCAAACAGTGATCCGAAATATTGTAAAGAATTTCTAATTAGTTTCAGTGGTAATAGCATATTTCAAGCGAACTCGAAGAATTCCAAAGAATTTGAAATTGAAAATTGCATTTTCTTTAAAAGAATTTCAAGGGAGTATTTGATCTAACTTTTGAGATTACAAAGAATGCTACGGGATTTGAATCATTAAAAAAACAAATTCAATCGATTTCAAATAATTTCCAGTTACTATGTAAACAGTTG
>JAAAKG020144310.1:0-11151 GCA_010014905.2 Druon quercuslanigerum
CTTTTCTTAGGGTCTGTCGCTCAAGTCCTTGTTTCCGCGAGACTGAAGCGGCAGTAGCGTTGCTATGGTGGCTAGCTAGGTGGAATCCATATTTCTCTTTACAGTTCTATTTTGACCTTCACGGTGGCACTCGTGACCTTATTTTGAGAGAGCGTTCACCGCGCTTAATTCTTGAAAGATATCAACTGACTCCCTAAGCTAATGTGCGAAAGTTTAATTCTTTGCCGATGTTCTTCTAGTTCATATTCAAATGCATCGCTTCAAGAATTACTTTAATATTAGATATAACCTAATTCTTTCCAAGCCTTGATATCCTAATCCAATTTTTGGTGAATGATTATTACTCTAGGAGTTACAATAGAATGAATTAAAAACCATTTAAGATATTGAGTTACATAAAACTAAATTCCGCTGCTTTATACTTAAAAAGATGAATACTTAAAAAGATGAATGAAGATTATTATGTGCAGCATCAGTATCCCTTATAAAAAGAAGTATTGGCAAGCATTGAATCCAGTTCTTTTTTCGCGAAAAATTATTGTGTATTTGTGGGTCACACAGGCCCACAAAAAATATTGTCTGCACGAGATAAGTGACTAGGCTAAATTCATGTATTTTGAGCAAGTTAATTTGAATCTAGCCTCAGAATTTCTTGTACATGTCATAGTTTTCCCCTACATGCACCTAGGGTTATGTTGGACATTGTTTTGATAATACTATTACACGAAAATAGACAAACCTAAAGTTCTTATTTCGGGTTTGATACATTTACTAAAAGAATAATAGAAAATAAGAATGTATTGTTTATAATTGTTTATTGTAATCACCTTTGATGATAAATGAATCACTCTACTAAAAAAATATGCACAAATCTGGCCCATTGCATATCATGGCTTCACTTCTAAGGTTTTTTTTTCAAATCGGGACTGTAGATTTATTAGAGCATTATATAAAGTTTGGTGCAATTAGAATAGTGCTGATTATTTCGAAATTGAGATAAGTAGAATGAAAAATCGCATCTAAATGCACGTAAATAGTATCACAAGATATTGGAAATGTAAAATATTTTAGCATGACAATTTTTTCAAAATTTAGCATGAAATTTTTATCAAAATTAAAGATTATGTGGAATTTTTAGAATTTTGTTCGATTTCCTGTATGAAGCAGATCCCCAAAATATGAAATAACAGAGAGATCCGAATAATTAGGTCTAAAATAAATCAGCTCGTAAAATATTTTTGCAATGGAATATTTTGAGCTGTTTCAAAGAAATATTGACTGGAACATTGACGTATGATTTAAGGCTTGAGCACTATAATAAATTGATTTTTTAATATAATTAATAATAGTAAATTGCAATGTTTTAATCCGAATAAAAATTTACTGTATTTTCGTTTTACATTTCTTCTATTTAATTTGTCGAAGATGTTGCATTCCAGGTACTCTTATAATGAACTCTTCTGATGGAAGATGGCGGCCTACACGAAGTTGATTGATTTCTTCTCGGGTAATTCGTCTGCTATTGCCGGTTGATATGTGTATTACCAACCGTTTATAAGATGAAAAATACAATCCACGAACAATATTTTCATTGTCCAAAACTCCGAGGATGTTACCATTGGAGTTTGATATTGTAGGAAATTCTTCCTTTGATAGTATTTGGCGATAATTTCCATTAGCTGTTCCTACTCGAATAGTTTTTGGAAAGCGAACAGGATAAGAGATAGTTTGTAATCTTAATTTCTTATCTGAAATAGGTGAAACACCAGAAACAAAATGTCTGGCATGAGAAGGAGACCTGGCGAGAAAAGAAGACCTGGCAGGAAGAGACCTGGCAGGAAGATACCTGACAGGAGAAGGAGTCCTGGCGAGAAAAGAAGACCTGGCAGGAAGAGACGTGGAAGACGAAGGAGATATGAGAGGAGAATGGCTGGTAGGAGAAAACATGGGAGAAAATGAAGGAGACCTAGCAGAAGAAGGAGACCTGACAGAAGAAGGAGACCTGCCACGAGTAGGAGACTCTCTGGTCGGAGAAGGAGGCCAGTCAGAATTAAAAGGCCCGCCAAAGAAAGGCTCGAAAAAAGGATGTTCGTCGTCAGGTAAAGCGTCAAACTGCAAACCTAATTCTGTAACAAAAAATAGAATTGAATAAATATAACTTACAATGATTGGATATTGGCATACAATATTCTAAAGCGTCTATATCTTACATACTGTAGCATTGCAAAATTTTTACAAATCGCAAAATGTAAAAAATGTAGAATAAAAATAATATGATATAATTATATAGTTAATGAAAAATGTAAAGGTAATAAAATACAATAATATAATTTAAGTACATAAATAAGAATGATGAAAGTATAAATTTAATAGAAATATCTAAATGCACCTAGGGTAAAGTTGTGACAATGCAAAACTTGCCCAGACAAAAAACTAATTGAAACCAATTGAAAAGAATTTGCTAGGAGCCCCTACGAATTTGGCTTTGTGAGAATCCCTAATTGGATCAGGTTGTGTATTCACGCAAATTCGTGCAAGTAATATAACCTTCAAATATTCTATTCGGCCGAATTCAGCAAAAAATGCATAGAGGACCGAGGACTCTGTCTATCAATCTGTTACGAATTTCAATATTTTTCAATCCCTTACATCATCTTTGATAATCGAGAATCCTTATTTACTTCTTTACTGCATTCTATTTCTTTAATATAATTTTGAATCTTTGTCTATCTCTTTTTCTATCTTCCGCGATTGAGTATATTCCTTCCGAAACTGTTAAACCTTCTACGGGAAATTTTAAGGAGATTTAGACAATATCCGGTAGCCATCTAAAGGAACATCAAAGACGTTTTTCTTAGATTAAAACTATAATGAATAGTTCTTACGTAGATGACTTTACACAGTTGTAAATCGGATAAAGTTGCGAAAAAAATATCTAACTAAATTATGTAAGTAAGTATCTAACTATCAAAAATGAATTCAAAGGGAGGGTTTTGCATTCATGAGTGGGTCAACAACCACCCACAAATTTCGACTAGGGTAGTGCCGCCTTATTGCCACCAACAAGAAGTCGAGATTAGAAAAAGTAACTTCGAAGAGAAACCAGAAAAGCTTCTTGGCCTACAGTGAAATACCCTACCAGATACCTTCCGTCTGAAAGACAACAGCATCTCTTCCAAGTGGGATCCCTATCCCTCTCCTTCTCACGCTTTTATAGATACCTGCTCCTGAACCTTCCTCTCCCCTGGAACCATCTTTATACTAAACTTCCTCTTAGAGAAGCGGGTTACCCTTTCCTTTCCACGTATCCCTTCTTTATATGCAGACGCGGAAAGCTATGGTGAAGTTGAAGCGTCTTGTAATTTTATCTTGCCTCATTTCTAGAATCGGCAGTGTGCTGATGTCTCTCGGGAGCCTTGTGTGCCTAGTACCCCGAGTCTATCTATTTACTCTGGTCAGGCGGGCCATCGCATTTACTCTCTTGCAGTTATCGCAACGTCCATAAATTCTTTACACAGTATGAACCCTATCGCTGCTGTGGGCGCAGTCCTCATTGCTCCCGTGAAACCCCTAAACTTTAGCGTTCGTAACGCAGCCTTTCCTGCATCGTTTTAGGTTCGGCCCGTAGCCACTAGAACACGCATAGGGTCTCCAGGTGATTCGCCCAGTTCAGTTTGCTACCTAGGATTACTTACAGCTATTTAACCGAATCTAAAAACGTCAGCCTCCTACCACAAAATACAGTAGCGTCAACTTTCAGCACTTTGAACTTTCGATGTGCAGCGTTTACCTTGTAAGACCCATCAACATTTTCAGGTGAGCACCCTTGACTAGGAAAGCAAAGTCATCCGTACAGCACTGGGTATAATATCCCTCTTTATTTAGCCTGCGAACGAGGCCATCCACTACCATGCACCACAGGAGGGGTGGCAGAACACCCCCTCCCCCGCCGTTGGAACCACCCTGGTGCTATTCCTTTAACTAGGCCTTCGCCCCATCTGATTTCGAGTCTCCATTGGCGTAGCATGCTTCCTGATCAACTTACTAGCCAGTTTTGGCACACCACACCTCAAAGCCTCTAGACACATAACTTTTAAAGAATTATTGCTGAATGCACCCTCTAAATCCAAGAACGTGTCTACAGCATACACATTTTGTTCAATCTGCTGCTCCAATATTTGCCACAACAGCATGGAGTGCCGTCAATATCTAGCGGCCAGTCTGAAAAGCGTGCTAACCTTGCTAACCTGTGTGCAGCCGGGAGGCCATAAATTTAATCAAAAATCTATTCACGTTGTTCACAACAAAACAGGCAAGAAGGACGATGCTTTTGTTTCAGGACAACTTTTTCTCTGAGTAGATAGGGAAAGATGAGAGTCCCCGGTCACCAACGGTAGAAAAAGAGATACAAAAATTATTGAGCTTCTCTATGGGAAAAAAGCGTTTTAGGGATTCAAAGTGGCTAATTGAGAGATAGAAGGAGAGATAGAATAATTTTATATTTGTCTTTTTTTTAATCTTTAAACTTCTGGCAGGGCAAATCATTCAGATGACGCAGATAAATAAAGGATCAGATAAGATAGAAAAAACTATATTGAAAAAGATCGACCTAAATTTAGATTGACAAAGAGATAGAATGGGGTAGACTTTTTCTATCTCTTTCTACGATAAAGATTCAAAAATATTAAAAAAAGATAGTATATTTCAACTTCCAGCAGCGTCTACACTTCGGATCGATGGTTCTAGTCTCGAAGCATGCCATTTTTTAATTATTTTCTGAATGAACTTGCTATATATAGTGAGACGTGGTTATGGCTGAAATTTTGCCGCGATTTCTCTGGGATCGGGTGCAAATTTTCAGATTAGCACCCGATCCCGGCGAAATCTTGCGGTTGTTCTTATGACAAATAGTTTAATTATATATATATATATATATATTATAATTATTAATATTAATAATATTAGAATATATTTACCAATATAATTAAGGACGATTGCCAAGGTGCAGACTAGAGTATAAACGATCCTCATTTTTTCCAAGTGTATAACAAAGTGATTAGTATATTAATGAAGACTTTAGTTCACAGTGTAATAAAACTAACAAAGTAATATTCTGGTGCTTAATTTTAGAATGTGAACGTTAAAATTGTCCTTGAGATGTATTTGCATTTCATTGGAGTCAGTTTTAATCAAAAAACGTAGTTACATAATTTTAATTATTATTATGTATTATTAGTGCTATCTAGAAGACAATATTTCTTTAGAGCCTATGAAAATAGTCATCGTTCAGATAAAATATCTTAGACTGTTGCTAAGGAAGGTTTCGAGACTGTGAAGAAAATTTGTATGTCACTGTCATGACGTAAAATATAATAAAAATTCAATGCTCGCACTTTTTAATAACAGAGCAATTTTAATCTTGAAATTTGAAACATGCATAATTTTTAAATGTAATTTTTTTTTAATTAAAACAATTCGTAAATTTTAGTTACTTGAAATATTAAAAGTTCAATTAATTTTTTAATTTGAAAAATAAGGTTTAAGAATATATTTGAACATATTTAAAAAAAATTCAAAAGAATTCCAAAATTTTCCGGAAATAATTTGAAATATTTTAAGGCAATTTTACTTATTTTAGATTTTTTTAATTCGCGGAAAAATTATAATCATTTCAAAAGATATTTAGAAGATTTAGATGATTCATTGTTTATAGATTAAAATGTGCAATTCCTAGACGCTTTGCTTTGGAATATTTAGTTCATTGTTTAAGATTCTAATTGAACATTTGTTAGTTTAAAAGATTTGCAATTGAAAACTCTTCAATTTTAAAAATGTTTAAGTAAAAGTTCTAAAAATTTGATAATTTAAAAATAAAAATTTAGGTTTTCAACTCCAAATCTTCAAAATTCATAGTATTCACTAGACACTTTTTTATTATAATTTTAAATTCTTGTATTTTAAAAATATGGAATCATGATTTACAGAATTTGTAAGATTGATATTTTAAAGGTATTTAATTGTAAACCTTTTTTTATTAATAGTTTATTTTTCTCATTTATAATGAAAATTACTTCCATTTTAATGATTTGCATTTTAAAATCCTTCAATTTTTTTTTTTTTTAAACTCTTAAATTTCGATGATTTTGAAAATCAAAAGTCAAGCTTTTGGTTTAATATCTTTCAAATTAAAGAGATTTGGAATGTAAATCATCAAAAATAAATAACTTTCAGTTTCAAAAATTGCGTAGTTTTTAATTGAAAACTTTCAAAATTTAATACTTCTCAATTTTAATCATGAACAGTTCAATGTTCTTGAATTTTGAAAACATGGAATTCAAAATTATTCCATTTTGAAGATTTATGTTTTAAAGTTATGTAATATTGAATTTTGAGCGCTATAATAAATTCATGTTTAAATTTAATTATTTCTAGTCACTTGTAATGCTTACAATCCGATTTCGAATCTATTGTATTTTAGTTTTACATTTCTTTTAAGTAACTTGTTGGAGACACTGAATTCCAGGTATTCTAATAATGCATTCTTCTACTGGAAGATGGCGGCCTACACGAAGTTGATTGATTTCTTCTCGGGTAATTCGTCTGCTATTGCCGGTTGCTATTTGTATTACCAACCGTTTATAAGATGAACTATATAGTCCACGAACAATATTTTCATGGTCCAAAACTCCGAGGATGTTACCATGGGAGTTTGATATTGTAGGAAATACTTCATTTGATAGTATTTGGCGATATTTCCCATTAGCTGTTCCTATACGAAGAGTTTTTAGAATGCGAATAGGATAAGCGACTGTTTGTAATCTCAATTTCCGATCCAGGGTAGGTAGTTCTGCAGAAACATAAGATCTGGCGAGAGAAGGCATCCTGGCAGGAGGAGTCCTGAAAGTAGAAGATGTGGCAGGAGGAGACATTGCAGGAGAAGACCTGACAAGAGACATGGCAGGCGGAGATCTGGCAGGAGGAGACCTGACAAAAGAAGACCTGGCAGGAGAAGACCTGGCAGGAGGAGACCTGGCAGGAGAAGACCTGACATAAGAAGACCTGTCACGAGAAAGAGGAGGAGAAGGAGATTTTCTGATCGGAAGAGGCCAGTCAGAATGGAAAGGCCCGCGAAAGAAAGGTTCAAAAAAAGGATGATCGTCATCAGGTAATGCGTCAAACTGCGAACTTAATTCTGTAACAGAAAATAGAACTAGATGAATTTTAATTATAACGATTCAACAGATGTGTACAATACTTCAAGTCGGATGACTGTTAGGTATTTTCACTACAATCATCAGCTAGCTTCACTTCGTAAGGTTACTCTATTGTTTTCCCCTCAGCTTTCAACGAAATGAAGTTAGCTGGTTGTTGAAGAGAAAATACCTAACCTTAGATACTGTCACGTTGCAAAATTTTTGCCAGTCACAAATTCTCAAAAATATTGAATAAAATATTATAAAGTAAGTTATAATTTTAGTGAAAAATTGGAAGGTAATAAAAAAGATCTTTAGTACACAAATAATGTAAAGTTCCACATTGACCTTTTTATAAATGATGGCTATTATAAATGTAAAACATATTTTCTTGGACGCAAAATTAAGAGAAATTGGGAAAAATGTGCTTCAAATTGTGGTTTTATTATATTACTATATTCACCAATAGAATTAAGAATAGCCGCCAACGACAAGACCAGAATATAAGCGATCGCCATTTTTTCAATAGAGACAAAACTGAGAAATACTAATGAATATTCTGGGGCTCTATTAGACTATATATTTTCTTATACTAAAGTGTTTAATATCTGATGAGTTATAGGCGTCATAAGCTTAATTGCACCCTGATACTTCTTATATTTCATTCCAAAATAAAAGCAAATACCGATTTAGAAGGAAAAATGTCATATGTATGTATGCATGTATATGTATAATACATTACTTAATCAATTGTCGGCTCAGGGATCGAACCCCGGACCTCTCACGTGAAGTCAGAGCGCCTAACCACCTGAGCCACCGAGACTCAGTAGGTTATTCTTTTCCTTATTATTACTAATATTATTACTATCCAGAAGGCAGTATTCCTTTATGTTATGACAAAGAAACCAGAGCCAGTTGAAAGAAAGTTATATAATTTTGATTACTTTTTTTTATTAATAATATTATCTGGAAGACAATATTTCTTCTAGAGTCTAACAATCGCTCAGATAAAACGCGTTTCATGGTTGCTAGGTCACGTTCAGAAACTGTGGAGGAAAATTTTACTTGTACAATAAAACTTTGATGTCGTAAAATACAATAAAATTTCAATCTGCATAATGTTTAATAATAGCACGATCTGAGATTCACAAGATAAATTAAATGTGAAAGTTCGAGTTTAAATCATCAAAAATATAACATTTTTAATTTGGAAATTAAAAATTTACATTCTTGAATTCTGATGATTTGTAAGATCAAAAGTCAAGCTTTCAATTATAAATCTTTCAAATTGTAATAATTTCGAATGTAAATCATAAAAATTACAGAATTGAAAAATATGGAAATTTAAAAAAAAATGTAGAAGATTTTTGGCATTTTTTTTAATTTGGCAAAAGTTTATAAAAATTTCAGGAAAATGGCGATTTTTTATTTCAGTGAATTAATTATAAGAGAATATTTTTAAATATTTGTAAAATTTAAAACCCTTAAAAGCTTTGAAGGTTTAAAAATAATTTGAAATTTAAAAAGATTTAAAAACAATTTTAAACAAAATTTACATTTATGAAGTAGTTGAATCGAACGTTTGCTTCTTAAGAATTTTTTAATAGTCTTCATTAGTATAAAAACAATATCTTCAGTCTCCTCGAAAACTTTTAGATTTTTTATTTTTAAAATTGAATTTTAAGGGAATATTTAAAAATATTTTTAAATATTTTAAAACATTGCAAAAGATTTCTGAAATTTTTGAAACAGAATCTGGAAGACTTAGAGGCAATTTTAAAGTTTGCATTACACAAAAAAAATTTGGTAAAATTAAAATCGTTTTAAAAGATACTTAGCAGGAAGATTTTTTATTTTAGAACAATAATTTTAAGAGAATATTAAAAATATTAAAAAACATTTCTAAAGATTTCCGAAATTTTCAAAAAAGAATCTGAAAGATTTTAAGTCAATTTTTTTAATTTTGTAGAATTTTTTTTAATTTGAGGCAAAATTTGAATCGTTTTTAGAGATATTTAGAAGTCTTAGAGGTTTTGAGGTCTCGAAAATAATTTAGAAGGACCTTTGATTTTGAAAACATAATTTGAAGAGAATAGTACAAATATTTCAAAACATATTTTAAAAGATTTCGGAAATTTTAGAAAAAGAAGCTGGCAGATTTTTAGGTAATTTTTTTCATTTTGCAGAATTTTTTACAAATTTCAGAGAAAATTCGAATTGCGTTGAAAGATATTTAGATATAATGAGAAGATTCAAAAATAGTTCCTAATGATTTTTTATTTTTAAAAATAAATTATACCAGAATTTTTTTTAATATTTCCAAAATAGCCCGAAAATAATTTTAAAAAATTTAAGCCGATCGTATTGATTTTGCAGATTAAAAAAAAATATTATGATATTATGATATTATGGTTCAGAGATAATTTAAAATTTAAAAATATTTCAAAAAATTTAGAACAAAATGTAGATTTATAAAGTAGTCGAAAAGAATGAAGAAGCTTTTTTACGAATTTTCGTATAGGCTTTAAGAGTATAAAAATTATCTTCAGATTCCTCACCAACTTTTAAGATTTTCCATTCTTAAAAAATTAATTTTTGGAGAAAATTCTCCAAAATCTCCAAAAAGTTCAAAATATTTCTAAACCAACTGAAAGATTTTAAAGAAAGAGAGAAAGTCAAAGCACGCCTAACGCGGAATTAATGATGCTAGTAAATTATAATAAAAATAAAAAATTGAAAAAAGTCTGTTACCTATTTTGAAATTAAATTGTATTTTCTACCGTGTACTAAAAAAAATAAGTACTAAAAAATTGCCCTAATAAAACAACTATCGATGCATATTTTTGCGATTTTTTTATATTTTTATTTGCATTTGTTTATAATCAAATATTAGAAAAATTAAGGATGTTTCGCAATTAAAATTAAAATTGAATTAACATCCTCGCCTTTTTGGTTGACTTGGACACGAGGGAGGTGAATAACAGTAATAAGGTGAACATTTGATAACAGGTGGGCAATTAGAAATATTAGCTGTCGGTGAAGCGGCTGGAGATGTGCATGATGGCTGATGAAGGTCAAGACTTGTAACCAGGTTGCTAAAAAAAATTCGCCTTTTTAATAAAAACTGTTTATTACAAAAAATGTTCTATATTTTTTATAAAAATATGCATACAGGGGAGAACACCCTACAGTAGATAATCATTAATTTACTAATTTAAAATTTAAATGTATGTTAAAAAATTAATTTAATTCCATAATTAAGGCACTAGCGTTAATAATTTAAAATTACGATTAAACATTTTAGGTATATTTGTGCTTTTAATTACACAGGCCAACATGGTTTTGTTGTTGGAAACTGGAGGGTCATTGCCGAAGTAATTTTTTACGTAGAATCCGAATCCGGGGTCGGAATTGGCCCATCACGTCAGGATTTAAAGATATTTGAGGTTATGTACCCGAAAAATGGCGTTTTTGGATACTTTTGAGGTTATGTACAGAACACACAAATTTTTTTGGGATTTTTCTTTAGTTGTATCATATAATACTGTTCTTTCTCTTTAATTCGAGAGTCGCAGAGTTCAATTACCATTTTTCTTTAACAAGTTAAGCTAATTTGAAATTACGAGATATGTCCCATTATGTTTTGAGCATTTGCTTTAAATACTTTGAGGCAAACATTCGAACCCCGAACACCCCCAAGTACAAATTTTCAAGAGAAAACGTCCAGTAGAAAATGTCTGCCTCAAAGTATTTAAAGCAGCCCCCTGGAACTCTGAGTTGAAAATATCTGATATGTTTACGGAAACCGTGTGGCGGCGCCACCTATGCAGTTGTGTAACAAGCTGAAATCCTTCTTCCGTCGGCTCGTTGTCTGATTGGTCGGTTCAGTGTGGATTGTGAACCATTTATATGGAACCGGGAACATTCAAGTTCAAAGCAATAAATCAAGAAACAATTA